>VBVQ01003660.1:0-17816 GCA_011636635.1 Tetramorium simillimum
CACACACACACACACACACATATATATATATATATATATATATATAAGCGCTAAAAGTATTTTATTAAACTCAAGCGAATGGATTTTACGATAGCCGTTAGGTATGCCTAAAAATTAAAATACTTTCCCATACTAGCTTACGATAAACGATAAATTATAAATATCGATTATCGTAAATAAGAAAAGTTGAAAGTTATGTATATTAAATATAAAACGAAATGTAACACAAAAGGAATATTTCTTGATATACGAATATCGCCTTTCCACTTTCAAACTAACGGTATATTATCATACGATGAACGATCAATGTACAGATAATAACTTCAACGAATGACTGTAAATGGACTCGCGAGCATTTCGGTTATCTAATACTTACAGAAGCGATAGCCGGAATGGGATTCTTGGTGTAACTCCATGTTCCCGGACATAACTTGACTATCGAACGACCACATTCTCTCCCCCCGAGGCAGCGACACGTCGATAGTACCGGCGAGAGTACACGGCTTTACACACCGGCGGGCAATGTGGGCAACGTGGATACCGCCGTTGAAACTAATTTCGTCGGATAGCACCGGAGGTTATCGCGTGATGTCGATGACGCCCCCTTAGAAGGGCGCGGTAACAGTTTTATCGCGGGACGTGAAAGGGCGACGTCGCGGGAAGCTGGACTGGATGGGGGATGAAATATCGTTTCTTCGCCGCAAAGTGTGTTCCGCGACAGTTGAAGACGCCGTAATACTCGGGATATTGCTCCATTCGTATCATTGGCGCTATTATTTAACTGTTCGTCACGATGGCAGAACGGAATTATGTGTAAACGTCTCGTCGATCAAATCTCTTATTCGTTCGGTCTCGCGCAGATCGATTCCGTTTAAACGGACAGGGAAATTTTCATGGCATCAATGCGGATTATATCCAACGGTTGTCGTAATTCTAGGATATTTTTTGCTCGAAGTGCTCGTGAAAAATATTGCTCTTTAAACTGTAAGCTTTTACCTCAATAAAATGTCAGCGAAATATTTTTGTGATTGTGAATTTGCGATTTTTCCAAGAATTTTAGGATTTAATTTATCTTGCTTATACATGCGGACGCTTTAATAATGTTTCGGAATGCCGAGTCGAATATAAGAACAGCCAGAAAATTCTAATTATTACGCGACAAGTATTGACAAGTAAAATTCTCATTAAAATAAAGCGAATGGCGGAACAACAACGGAGTCAATCGTGACATGGATACCTAAATTTCTCGTATCACATTCTCGTTATTACGGAAAATAGATCGTATTTTCTTTATGGATGACATATTATTCAGGCGCTTTAATAGAGCGTAAAAAGGAGAAATTCGGCCGTTAAAGATATCCCGCGACGCTTAACGATAGCGCGATAACAAGGCGCACGGGCCTTTGGAAAGTCGTGAGAAACGGGAACGAACGTGGCGTGTTCGGGCGCTGGGACCATTGAATATGGAGCTTAATAAAAGCACGCATAAATATCGGGAGGTCTAATACCGCCGCGCCCGGCAACCCAGCAGGTGGCTGATAATGAGGTCGTTATTTTACAGAATATATATATGCTATCCGCATACACGCGTGAAAATGTATGTATACATATTCTCTCTCTCTCTCTCTCTCTCTCTCTCTTTCTCTTTCATTGCACCCCATTGCTTTTCTCCGCTAAGTCGCCGTAATAACTCCCTGCCGGCAATGGAGTGTGTCTCTTTTCGCGCCGTGTTTCTCCTTCGTGTTCTTAACGATATATACAGCTACTATGCTGTAATTACGCCCTCGTGGAACGCGCCGTTGTCCCTGCACCACCAGCTCGTACGAAGAGTTTGGAGAGAGTGATATAATGCGCGTGTGAAAAATAGAGGGACTCAAATACAACAATTTGCAGATTGTTAAAATATATTGCACATGCGCGTCTGTTCGGCAAAATAACTTATTTTTCGATCATATACAGTGCAAAAAATTATTCCTTTCTCCCATATAAAAGTATATTATATCCTGAATGAATCATCTCTCAAAAATGATAAATTCTGTTTTAAATAAGAAAATTTTAATGTCTATTGCACTTTTTCAACATTTTACGTGTTAAAATGAGATTTCAGGTAAAACTTGAGTTTTATATCTTAAATTGAAATATTTGAATTGAAATTAACCATAACAGGAATATTCATAAATATGTTCTGAAATATTTTAGAGGTTGTATTAACATCTTAACCGAAATTATCGGGAATATTATCACGTGGTGTTAACGAGCGAACTTTGGTGAACTTTTGAAGCATATTGCTCATCAAAAGTTTCTTAGTGATATATCATGTTGCTTGTAATTACATGTTTATGTATGTATACGTATATATGTATGTGTATGACAGCTTCACACCTTTTACATTAATATATTACTAGCATCAGAAAAGAAATTTCAATTTCAAGTAGCAAGTGCTTTGAAAGCAACGAATCGAACATTGTTATAAATTAGGATAATTAGTTTTCAATAAATTCCGATAAATTTTTCATAAACTCCAATATAAAAAGCCTTTAGTTTTAGATGAAGAAAATAATTCATACAGTAAACAGGTTTATTTTTGTGCTATATTCGACGCGTAAAATTTTCCGATAATTGAAATATATTATTATCGCGCCGCAAAAAAAAAAACATCGTATATAAGAATCGTACGGGCAGTATTACTGACGAATATTAATGATCAGTATTAACGAGCAAAACCGGGTTGCCACGGGGTACTCTCTTGTCGCGATGTTCGACTTCCCTCGTAATGATACTTCGTTGCCCCGTGCACTAATTACGCGCTTAGGGCATAATCCTGTGCTCTTTGCACGAGGAAACGAGAATATATATCATGCTAGAGGAACTCGTAGTACAACTCGGACAACGGAACTCTGAAAGCCGCTATAAGCGTCTACAATTATGAATCAAGTTTCCCTGTATCATGTTTTCAGTTCATCACGTTGCTCAAATAAACGTATTCTCTATCTGCGATGTAGTATAATTATATCACCTATCATCTTTCAGCTGGCGATTTATGATTCTCGGATTCACGTGCACGAGAGCTTGCTCAAAAGCGCACGGTAAGTGTGCACTGTTAAACTCGTAGTGTCAAATTATATTCAATTTGAGTCATTTTTAACTAGTCCATAGGTCGCCACTGTTCCTATTCAATATTTCATTAATTTTGATTAAAGGGAAGGTAAAATTCTGACTAACATGGAGGTTAAATTAGATAAATTAACAACATATTGAGTAAGACTTGGTCAATAGGTTTGGGAATTTTATCTCATTGTTTTAATCAAATTAATCGAATATTGAGTAGCAGTGGCAACCCCCAGGCGTTTACAGTGCCCGCGCATGACTGTAATATGCTGCGTTTGATGTTTTACGGATCCGAGTACGTTAGCGTTACTTAATCAGGAGCGCCGTTCTTATCTTCCCGTCACTTAGCCAAAGCAGAAGCGATCGATATGACGTAACGCACGGGTGCCCGCATGAGTGGGTCATGCAATTAACTCGGAGCACTGAATTTCGCGACGTCCGGGGACATCGATCTAGATTACAATTGTCGGCGTACTAAGCTTCATTCACGGCAAGCCGGCATTACGTACAACTCGATGTAATCCATACTGATTGGCAGCGTCGAAGTAAAGCTCGTATTTACGACCGCGGTTCGTCGCTCTGTTTATCTGCGATTGAGTCGATCATAAGGAGATATCTAATCCCGCCGTTGGGAGGGGAGAGGAGGAGAACCGCTTTGAGCAGTCCCCCGTGGAAGCCACGGGGAATGCCGACAGACTCGCCGGTTTGCGAATATCCGGAACCGCGTTCTGTGTTCCATTTCTGCGCGCTTAATGCGATATCGATGTCAAGCGTATAATGCGGGCGATCCCGCTTTCGTTTCTCGCACTTGAATCACTATTACCGGCACCAACTGGAATATTTCGTAAATGGATATTCTCGTTCGCGTGCCAAGGATGAAATATTTTATAACCGAAATAACGCGCAACGCTCTTAATTGATAATTCCCGTGGCGAACGGGGCTACGTCGTGCAGACGGAAGCGAGGCAAAAAGTAGCGCACGATCTCGCCGTGACGTCGCTGAAATACATTTTAGCGATCACGAGGTTGCCCGCTACGCGGATTACAATACCTTTTTCGAAAGTGGCAGTGGGATACGATAGGTTTATAGGTCCATCGATCGAGCAGGCAACCGCCGCCCGGCGACCGCAATATAGGCCGGAGATTTAGGACGTCAACCTTTACTGCCTCTAGTGCAATGCACAGGGCGTATCTGAAAATACTCGGTACAACGTACGGGCATTTATTTTCTCAAAACCTAGAAAAAGTTATTTCAGTTATACTTTTGTCAACTTGTAACGTTAGAAATAAAATATCTCTCTTAGGTAACTTATCTAACAAAAGTTTTATATGTATAATCGAATTATGCGAACAATGGGATGACTATTGAAGCCATATTTAATTTCGATAAATTTTATTATAATTTAATTAAATTTTGTAAATGTTAATTTATGTAGAAGCGTTACGTTTACAGAGCACACGTGTATCTACACGGATATATTTCACTAGCGTCAGTTTACATCGGATACTGTCTCCCATTAATGGCGAGTAAAGAAATAAATGCGCCCCCCCTCGGAGAGTGTTATTACATATACTTGCAGGGCGATAACATAATGTTACAGTAAAGCTATCGTGATGAGTTCCGTGGCCACGCTCGTCGGGTCTCCCGTTAACCCGCCCGTCCCCGCAAGCTTTGTAAGCTGATGAAAGGAAATCACGCACCGGCACGTGACCGGATATAGCTGGACCCGAGCGAAGTGCATTGTTAACACCAGGCTCGTGCCTGTTTCGCAGCTTCCGGTCTCAAAGCGGGATGCGATCCCCGCCGCTTACCCCGCCGTCCCCCGGATGTGTGGTTCGGGTTTCATCCCCGCGCGCGAGTGCATTCGCACGCGGTTATGCGGCCGCGCGCGATCCGCGTCAAAAGGCCGTCGAACGAACGAGTCAATAAATGTTTTGTAACTTCGAGCACAGAGACTCTATCGTTCGTAACTGGCCGATCGCAATTCGTTGCGCTGCGGTTTGTAAATAGTTTAACTTCCCCTGTCCTCAGCTTCTACTCCTTTATTCCTTTATTCTCGGAATGAAACTCCCGTTCGCGTAAAACGCATATTTTCACGCGTGGTTTTCTGTTTCAACGCGGCGCAATGCATATATAATGTAGCGTCAAATGAAATTGTGTTGCGAACTGCGAGCATGGCGCGCGTCAAGCACAGTAGCAATATAATTTAATCGCTTACATCATAGAATCGCTGGAGAATATCCATAAGATAAGAAAGATATATGTAAGAGGATACCTCAACGGTCTTCGAAAAACGGAATCTCTGACAATTTCTAAACGTCATGGTCTCGTTTAAGAAACGAGAAGTACTTCCGAGCAATTCAGGATTTTCCCCGATTAATGTGCTTCAGGGATTAAAAGTTCAAAGACCGCGTTGCGTTCTCCGGCGAGTCCATTGATGGCGATCGAACTTTATTCATTTTGAAGATTTTCTGTTGAAAATATCCCGATGTATTTTGTACGAATTGCGGATATGGTCGTAATAATATCGGGGTCATCGATTGAAAATTTTGTAACTCTTTTGAGAGATTTGATACAAATTGTAAAAGTGTTGGCCACTTTTCATAAATATGCATTATAATCATAAGAAATAAATGACTTTCTCTTCGCGACATTATTATCACCTCTAAAAACGAATTTTTTAACAATCAAATCATCTTTATAAATTTTTTTTTAAAGTGAAACAAATTAAAAGTTCGCGTTTGCGTTTGACGATTTTCTCAACGCAATTTTGTGTCTAAAACACTACGAAAATTTTGGCTGATCGATCAACCGCATTCAGCCGTTTCCCGTCTCTGTAAACGCACACAGTGTACTCGAGAAATGTTACGGTACTGATCGTTGCTCAATTTGAAAACCCATTCAAATCTATGTGCTATCGTCGAGAGTGGAAGACGACGGTGGAATGGAACTGCCGAGTTCCGGCAATCGCGGTAGTTGCGAGTAACTACAGTCGACTATAAGCGAAGTTTACGGTGCGGGACTATTTTGCGGTGAAATTGTAAGTACGAGCAATTGTACGTGATGTGCGATCGAGACGGTGAGGCTTAACTTACGTCACTTGCACCGATCGTATAATCCCGACATATTCTATAACGATTCCTCGATAATAAAGGATCATCTTCGGAAGATCATTAAACAGATGTGATTTTTGGAGACAAGCCGTAATGATAATACAGCCTAGTGCGTGATACTCCAGAGCGACCGAAATTGGCGATAACGTCGAGTCGCATTTGGGGCAAGGACATAAACAGCCAGTCAATACAGGATAGGTCGCCCCCAGTCGTAAAGCTAATGGCCTATCCCGGTGTACGCGCCGGTGAACATGAAATCTGGCGGTGGACGATCGCAAACGCGTGCATCATATCTTGCATGCACGCGCGATGATGCGCAGCTGCGTCGCGTGCAGTCACGATCGCGGAGAGATGACTGCAGTCGGTGAATACAACGCGAGTGTATATCTGGTATTCATTGCGACGGCAGGCCGGAATATTTCTGAACGTGAGCGGCGCGAAAAGACAGTGAGATACGAGCCCGCGTGCGGTCACGTCGTTGAATCGCGCGCGATCTCGCGCGATTTATCATGTGCGACCGGGCGGCGATGTGTGCGTACGTGTCTGCGTTTGCTCCTGTATATCTTCACTCCGATTTAATAACGCGCCACGCGCGAAAATGTAACGGCGGCTCGTCACGACAGCTCGATATTAAGCGCGGCGTTTTGCTCCGCGGGTTTGGACCAAGTCGAGGAGTCGTTTAATCACCGACCATGAATTCATTACGGCCGCGAGGCGGAAAATGGTTATTAAACGCACGACTGGAACAATATATACTCGTGAAAATATTTGGCTGAGGTATTAGCAGCGTTTGCGAAGAGTTAAAAATACACATTCTAATAAAATATATAATAAAAAACGAAATATAATCGATATATTTCTATCAGCGGAAATATGAATCAATTGACTAATATTTACTGTAATCTATACATCACGAGATTTGTTTTATTATTTCTTCTATATTGACACTCGACATCGTGATTTGTGCAAAATTTTTTTTTTATACAAGCTAAAAAACGTCAAATTGATTTTCGAATACTCAATTTCGATAAAGTTATAAAAAAATAGAATCGTAAAAGGAAAAATTTGCGATTGATTAATTCGACGCTCGAAGTTTGCCGCGCTCTCAGAAAGTCTTATCGAATCGCGGGTTCTCCCCGAGATGCACAACAATCAAAGCAAGAGCGGTTTCAATCACGAAATTCTGTAGAAATTGTGTGGCCCAAGTCCACCGGACGTCGGATAACGAGATTGGCTGGCTGCGCCGGCATGTTCGCAGTTCGGAACGGTTAGCATCGACGGCGCGGACCTCAAAGCGGAACAAATCCCTTGGAAGTTCCTGTAGAAACCTACTGAACTGCGGCGTAGTTATGCATGAGAGTCCGGGACGACTCCCAAGACTCGACCGTTTGCATGCGCGCGAATTATAACGAAACAAAACACAACTATCAGCTGATTCTCAGACTAACGCATTCCTTCGCGAGTATATCTGAGGCGTGTCTTTTTTTAAACAATGTATTTTATCGGGCGTTCGATAAAAGTCTCCGGTTAGATTTTATATACAACGATGATTTTTTTCAATTCCCTGCGTTTCGAGATTGAAAGAGAAAGATCAAATTTATCTTCCTTATATATTGCGAAACGTTAACGGGACATAGAGTGGATTATTATTTTTTTCAATCACCGTGGATCACTATTTTTTTTTTAATTATGCAGCGACTAGCCGTAATTAAAACGAACGATCGGCGGAAGCGAAATCCAAAAGCCGTGGAATTAATCTCGCGCGAGGCTTAAATTTCGTGACCATAATTAGAGATCTAGATCCGGCCCAATTTGGGAAAACCCATCAATTACGACGACGTAAATAATTTCTCACGAAATCTTGCCTTCGGTTCGCGTACAAGCGATATTGCATCCATCCATCTATCGCCCGAATTCGAAACAGATCTTTTATTCAGCGATCGCTTTGCATACGATGTCACCGTTGTTGTTTTTTTTTTCCGTTATGTTTGGTCACCAAACGTGGAATGTATCGTCACTGAATTTCCGCGTTATTGCGGCGAGTACATTCTGCGGAAGTTGTGTACTTGTGCAAATAGCCCTTAAATCGAATTATGGATACTTGAACGCAGGGTAAAGCCAGTTCTCCAGATTACATTAGGATCGCACTACGATAAGCAGTGCTGCGTCATCGTGATATCAGAAATAATTCACGCAAGAGGGGCAAAGTGATAATGTAAAGAATCGCGCCATAAATTGTGAATTACTTTTAAGTACACAATCATTTAAATTCATAATCTGCTAAAATGTAGAAGACAAACATCGGTAACGCGAAACGCCGCGTATTAAATTGCGAGACACGCCTACGCGAATTATTACGCCGATAAGAAGCCGCGCGGACGATCTTGAAGTAATTTTGCAAATAACTTGGCCAAACAGGCGTCAGCACCACGAGAGAGACTATGCGCAAAGTTTATGTTAGGAGTGTAGGCCCTTCAGCTGGCGGTTATCGATCTGTGGATACAAGGTGGATTAAGGTGTACCGTAGTGGGTAATTAGTTCAGTCGGGTCGTCAGTCCGCGGTTTCAAACGGCTTAAACGCGTAGTGGCCGGTTGCGCGCGTTTTGCTTGAGACACGCCCTCTCGTCGGGTCATCAATCAGCAGGTAACTAAACGCGGTATAACCCCGCTTTTGACCCACGATAAGGGCGACGTCTCGTTATACAGCCGCAGCTCTCGCTAACGCGACACACTTTCACAAGGACTTGATATGATCCCACCCTGTCTTCCCTGATGTCTCCTCCTTTGCGCGATAATCCTGCATCGTAGATTATCATTAATGTCAACACGCCCCACGTTGCGTTCAACGATCTAGTTGCGCCGTTTCTTAAAGTCAATTATAAGTTTCTTAAAATGATGATTGATAAATTTCCAATCGTACCACGCAAAATTAATGAAGTTACGTGATTTAAATTAGACACTTAGGGATTACTAGCCGCGGGATTCTATAACACAAGGGACAAAGTTAACTGTGCGTAGAGAGGCACGATCATTATTGCTATCCGTATCACGCACCGCCATAAATCATCCCTCGCAACGAGGCAAATTCCAGCACGAGCAACTAGCTTGAGAAACTTTCACCACCTCCAGCTAAACGCTTGAATTTCGAAGGGTGATTTCTTTTGTCGCGAGAGTTGCTAAGCAGGGAGGGGAAGCACTATCGAAGTTTCTCCCGTCGCAGTCGAATACTTCGAGTAGATGCGTGTACCCATCCAGGAAGAAGTCCTCGAGATACGCTCGAGGGTAGTCGGTGTAAAACATTGTCGTGAAACTACACTCCCGCATGCAGTAAGGAAGCTATTGACGTTTCCACCGGGGAAAGTTCTTGAACCGGTCTCTCCTACCTGCTCTTTTCCCTATTTTTATTCCTATCCAGCATTTTTAATATTCATCTTTCAATATCCATTTTTAATATTAAAAAATAATATTCTGCGTGGATAAATAATAGCACATGTAGCATAATATAACGAAAAATAGAACCAATTCGTTTTATAATGAATAGTAAAGAAAAAGCAATCGCCTATCGATTTTTTTTTTAAGTAAAAATAAAATAGGAATTTGTGAAATTATCGCAGCTTAAACAGTTTGTTTCTCATTACGTCATGTTATGCCGAATAATTATGAATCTAATGCTCTAATGCTCGAAATCTGTCCGAGTGACGATTCGCGTTCCGAGTTAGCTATCGACTGAAGTTCCAAAACGGTCGGTGAACTTGGTGTAATGTCTTTACGAGACTAATGCAGTAGCGGTGTAACGCGTGTCATTGTTAAACTATTCCGCACGAACTAGCTAACTTGGGGGTGCAGCTAATCAGATTGAAATCCAACCGGAGATAATATTGTATGGTCGCGAAGTTAGTTCTAATTTAGCCTTTCATCGCAGCTCGTCTAGCGCGAGGCGTCCCCTTGTATCTCACGTAATCGCGCACGCTGAGTTGTGGTGGCATTTTTCACTCGCTCCAAACGGACGCGACAGAAAAATATTCATCTAACCCGCCTAGTTGCGACGCGAGCGCGAATATTATTATCGTATCATCATGATAACTATTCTTGGAGCATGCGATAAATTTATTAGCGCTATCGTCGAAACGATTCGTAATTATATCGCAATAATTTTGTTGCGAGGCAACGACAACTTCCGCGAAGCGAAGGGGAAACGATCTCGCTCAATACGTATAGTTGTCGCGTTTCGCGTCGTCGCGTTCTCGGGTTCGACGAAGTTCTCCGGGATGTCTCCCATTTTCCAACAACATCCGAATAATGGCGAGCTTTCTCGATATCCGCGACAAGCGCAATTTGCTCGTTTAACTCGTCGGCTGATTCCATTCGGCATCGACGATCGTTCCCCTCCCGTTGATTATACAACTCGCTCAGGCACGTTACAGGGCGTTACGTTAGCCTGCTCGGAAGTCATTATCGATCCATGAATCTTTCACTTAACTGGGAACGGAATACGGTTCGTTGCATGCGATGATGTGCGCGCCGGGTGCCGTACGTCAATTATCGCGTAATCAAAAGTTACGCGGCGTCCGTTGCGCTATTTCCAGCTCCGGCATTAATTGCATTATCACGCAATGCGCACAATCGCGATTAGCGCTGTGCAAAATAATATCTACGTCATTTAGATTCAATTATTATGTTCAGACTCTAATTTCAGTTTAATATGATAATTCTTTTTTATGAGAAATTTCTCGGGAACGAAAGGAGACAAGATATGATAGATACCATGTACACATCAGTGATTCAGCAAAATGAAAAGAAAGCTCTAGTAAAGCTCTAACGTACTTAACTACATGGCGAATATATCAGCCCTTGCGTCACTTCGTTTTGTGACGAGCGTCCAAGTAGACCATGTCAACGTTAAGTGCGCCGCTGACGGATTTAGGCGTCTTACGTCGTCAGCGTTAATGCATCACAAGCGCAGGCTGTCGATAGGCGAAATTACGCCGGGATCGTCGTGACTAATTTACGGCAGTGTGATAGCGGTATGTATGGATATCGGCGAATGCGGATTTGCCGGGACAAACGCGACAAGCGATATCCCAAATTATGGACATCGCAAATCAAATTGCGCTGCCGCGCGTATTTTCGCGCTCGGTGTTTTTCACTTCGTTCGTACAATAAATTCACGAGACGCCGCGTCAATAAACAATTTACGCGGCCATTGCGTTCGACATAGGATGCGTGATGGCGCGCCGTATTATCCATAATATGTAAACAGCGTGTCGGGCGTTATTTATTCTACCGAACGTTTTTAACATGTGCGAACGTACGAGTGGACAGCTGCGCGCAACGCTTATGTACTGTTTACTTGTGACACGCGATAGGTATGCAGTCTGATTTGTTTAATAATCGCATTAATTAAATCTGGGGCAAAACCCCAGGTAATCGATCGTGCTAAACTTGTGGGGCGCTCGCAATATCGCTTGCAGCTCAGTGAACTAATACACTAAAAATTTTCCATCCCGGGGAGAAAAAAGGTTCGAGTTTATTCTGCGCGCAGTTAACGCAAAAAACTTTTATTTAACGAATCCGTCGAAACTAACGGGCAAAGCAACATATACTGTATTTTTTGCTCAAACTCGCTTTCCTCGTGAAAGGGAGGTCGGCTTCATTGGCCAAACTCTTTTTATATAATCGTTTTGACGGACAATTCGCAGAAGAGTATTTTGATTCCGGTCTACTTATTTATCAGAGTTCGACGTGGAAGTTTCGACGTTCCATGCCCGATGCTTTAAAATGGCTAACCGAAGCACTCGGGTGATGGGAAAATCGCGACGGTTTCGAACTCGGGCAATAATCCACGTCGAGATGGGCACGTTTCGAGAAATGGAACTTTCACGAGGAATGCGACGTTAGGTTAACCGCTCTTTCCCTCGGGAGAGGTAAAGTTTCCAGGCTGGATCGCCTTAATAGAGCGGAAAATCTTGCCGGTTCGTCAGAGTAAAAGTTTAATTCGATCGCATTCGACGATGAATTTGAGGACCATCGTCGAAAAACCGGTAAATGAAAAAAAAATTGGAAAAATTAGTTAATATAAGCACAGTTAAGTTTGATTAATTGTTTAAAAGTTTCCTCTGCGAAGAAAATATATCAGTGATAAATATATCATGTTATAAATTAATCTGTGAAAAATTAATTTCTTACAAACGAAAGCCGATTTAACACAAATTTGTCAGCTATCAAAATGTCTAATTAGAATTAGATAGAATATTTGCTAAATGAAAATTTAATTGAAATAAATGAAATATTTAATTCAAGTTCACGATTAACTATAATTCATGTTTATTATAATTAATATTTCATTAAAATATATATTGGACTAATTCCGGTTAATACGAAATATTGTTCATATTGTATCATACAGATAAGGGGATTGTATGTATCTATTAAAATGATTAATACCTACATTCTATTAAAATAATAAAATACATTCTTTGGAATTTACCATAAATTTCTCTGTTTTTCTTTCTCTTTTTTTAAACAATATCCGTAAATCTGCAAATTTAAACAATATTTAAATTCAGAATCGATCATATAAATATAGACAATATAAATAAATTTAATTACACTACGTCATACTCTACTATTATAAGAAATTTTCGATTGTTTCGTATTATTGTACATAATTCTTGCCTAACTGTGGTAGTATATGTCAGGATTGTCTCAATATTCAAGAGACATGTTGCCACAATACACAATACATACAAATGTATTTACATTAGCTTGTGTGCCCATTTGGACAATTATTTGCGATTATGTCGAGTTGCGACGATGTAATACTAAACAATGCTATATGCTCTGGCATAACAGGTTGTCCTTCAATGGCAATTCTTCAACACCAGCCATTGTTATGGGATAAAAGTTTTAACGACTAGCATGGATGGGAAAGGAAAAGTGGAAAATTAAAGCCCGGCTTTCTAGTACAAAGCGATTTTCACAAAACTACCAGTATTTGCGACCGCTCTCGCCATAATTTCCGGCGATCGGTGTCGAAAGTTGGCGAAAATTTCACGAAAGCGCGAAAACCATCGAAATTAATTTTAGTGTGCGACTGTAATAAAGCTACGCCAGTCATATGACAGTATAGAATATAAGAATTATATAATATTGTGTAATAAAGATAAGAAATATGAATCTATGTCTCATACATATATGAGATCGCGAGATAAATTGTATTAGAATTTAGAAATTATATTAAAACAACTTTTTATTTATGCATCAACTTGTACCTGATATCAATTAACAACTAATAATTACGTCAATTTTAGTAATTCTATTCGGTTACAATTTACGTATTTTTATACATTCCACTGATAATCATGGATAAGTAAGTATGTAATGTTGATAATTTTCCCAAAGTCCATCGCAGAAAATAATCATTGGTCGCGCTTTTCATCTATCTTTTAATTTCATTCACTGTTCTCGCTAGAATTTCTTATTTCTATCTCGTAAACGGATAAAACGGATTCTGTCCGCTTGGACTCGGTGGTAGTGAAGGGAGGGAGGGACTGAGATATCGTTTCCTTTTGTGTTCAACCCGCTGGCAAACGTGGAAAAAGACGATGGCAAAAGTAAAAGAAAAAAAAACTATCCGGATAAAAACAACGCAAAAGTGGCAGAGATAGGACATGCGGAAGAAGAAGACGAAGAAGGAGAAGAAAAAAAGGGGGAAGAAGAGAAAGACAGAGGAGGAGATTCCAGTAATGAACGGAGCTTGCTCACGGTTTAATGAATCCCCAAGATGGAGCTCAACGGGAAATAAAGAGAGCGTAAGACGCAAAAGATCTAGGAAGCTGGAGGTTCGCAAAGTAGACAGGAGAGAAAGAGAGAGCAAAGAAAAAAAGAGGAAGGAGAGAAGAAAAAGGAAGAATGAAAAGACAAGAAAAAAGAAGTGAGGAAGGGAGGGGGAGGGGGGGGAGAGAGAATTGGCCAATTAATCAGCGACTTAGGGTAATGTCTTCTCAAATGTTAACAACTTATGAAGGCATGATACAAATCAGACAAAAAGTTTGCATGGTCAAATTAAGATGACAAAATTTGCGAGTTTATTTCAGGGAAAGGAATGAATGATACAATTCTTCATTTATGTTATTTACTATTTATATTTGAAATATAGAAAATTAATTAATAACATAAATTTTATTAAAAATATAGAAATTTTTTCATCCAGGACAAGATAAAAAAATTTAAATTTTGCCACGATTCCATAACTTCTAAAGAAGCAATTTGTTATTTTCCGGTCTAGTTTTCCTCGGAACACTGTTTTACAGATTGAATCTACAATGGAGTTTATAAAAATTGTTTTGTTTTCGTCATTGTTATAAATAACATCAATTTTTACGTGAAAATTGAAGTTTTACGTTTATGTTGTTACCATTTTGTAATCTAATTTTTCTAATGGTCTATTTTAGATTCAATCTGTAGAACAAAGTATCCCGAGGAAAACTAGACCAGAAAATAGCAGGTCGAAAAACAACCCGAGTTTTCCTTGTTTGAGATTTTTTGCTAGGCGGTAATAGTTTGGAAATATTGTCGTTATGTTTGTCGACAGATTGTCACGTACGTATTTTATCACACATGTCATTTTTACCGATTTTTCGCAAAGACTGGATAAATTAGATATGAAGGAGAGACGTACAAGGACATATTTATTTTTATTTTCATCGTTTATTGTTATACTGATCTGTCGGGGAAAAGTACATAAATTTTCTGACCCAACATTTTTCAAAAATAACAGCAATAGTCACGGAACCAAACAAAAGTCGGGACGTATACACATCTTATTTTGTTAACGGCAGATCACAGACAGAAAAATTTCCAATTTGAAAAGAAATGAGAAGAAAAAACAATGCAAACTGCAGTGACATCCAAATTCTAAATTTAAAAATTAAGAAGATAAAAGCGAGCCTAAGAACTGGAAAAGAAAGCAACAAAAAGGAGTTATAAAATATAAGCGAAACATATCAAATGTATACCCATTCAAAGTCTCGAGACAGAGAGAGAAAGAAAAAGTAAGAGAGAGAGAGAGAGGGGGGGGGGAAGCCGATTTCCCCTAAAACAAACTTTATCGTAAAAACAATTTCCCTGCTACTATCCTCCGATTCTCCGGAGAGACGAAAAGTTTCTGTGTTTCTCTTCTTCCTCTCGTTTTCTTTGCTACAAAGAAGGCCTAAGGTTGTGATTCCCGATTCGACTTGAATAGCAGGAAATTGCACAACCTCATTTAGTCAAGTGATGACTCGTAATCGAATTACTTCGCCTAATTCAAAGTGCACATTACATTAACAAATTTTATATAAAAGTTTGAAGGTCTTTCACTCATCTGCAACAATAGAAAGTAATTTACGAACGCATTCATTTTTTTTTCTTCTTTGGGTCTTTTTCTTTTTTAATTATTTTGATATAACAGCGATTTGTATATTACACATTAAGGACATTTGGAATATGAAATTCTGTACGCGCAAACATGCTTCTAAGAGTCTCATCAATTCTCTCTCGTTTGTTCATTAGATAATTTTGGCAGGCGGTACTCCCAACCGACGCGACAAATCAAATGTAGATCCAGCTGTTTCTCCGATTTACCGAACGGACGGTTCGACAACGCGCGCGGGACTCGCACCTATTTCCAAATCAAGAAGAGTGTTTGCAGCACACTCGTCGGTGACTGTTCGGCAATGTGGAGGATAAATCCACCTCCTTCCGCCGAGAGACGTAACGAGATGCCGCACGGTTCCGATTCTGAAAACCGTGTAATCTGAAAGTCGATTTATATAGATTCGGAATCAGCGAAGGCGGCGCGACGACGGAAAACGGCGATGAGGATCAGCTAACCGGCTTTCTACTTCACGATCCAGTTGATTTAAGATATGCCGCCTCTTCCCTCTCTACTTCTACCGTCGGAACTACCCTCTGGAATCTCCTCTCGAGTCTGCTTCCGGCGAATGTTTGTTCGATCTGATCTCCGAATAAAAGCTTCGCGGGAGCGAACTGGAAGATAAATACTGCTCTCTTTTCGTGTCGTCTTGCAAAATAGAATAATGCGGGCGCGCTTCCGTATTCTCCTTCTTCTTTTCGTACTCGCGTGTTCAAATAGCTCGAATAAAACGCATTTGCTTTGGTCCTGTAAAATGGATACCGTGAATTCTTGCCCGAAGTTTGCAAGGAACGAAATCGATATTTTTATCGCTGCAAGAAGGCTGAAATGTCTCAAATTTTTTGTGCGCACGGGAATTCTGCATTGTAATGTGTTACAATTTGTTTACATGAATTACTCAATCCGATGAATAATAAAACTTTGTGCGGAGAGAAAGATCTGAAAAATCGCAAGATTGATTGAAAATTCACACAATTAATAAATAGAAGCGGATAATAGAAGAATATAAAATTGTACAAGAACGTACAAAGATACGAAAAGTAAATGGATGTCCAGCATATTATCGCATCCTTCCATCCGACAATACGACAAAGTAGAAATGCTCACGTTTACACGAGCGTAGTCTACGACTGGTGCGAATGCAAATATTTCCGAATTTATCGAACGCATGCACACCGGCGGAGTGGGGCAAACAACCGAACGCAATTGAACGGCATCTCGACTCGATTGTGACAAACGTTCGTCGACCTCTCCCTAAATGCACGCCCGAATACCGTCACGCTGGGCGAACGTTCGCGAGTGCACGTGGATGTGTTCGTAACTTCCGCGCGCGCGAGAAAATTCGAAAACGTTCGTCTATGACAACAAGAAGGCCCGCCGTCGCCGTCGCCGTCGTCGTCGCCACGTGAGAAATGGGGCCGCGCGCGCGGGAAAGGGCGGATGCCCGTCTTTTCTTTATGTCCCCTGCAGCTTTCCCAGGCTGCGGTCGTAACCCTTCTCGAGTGCTTTCAAAGGGGACCATAGCGGGAGAAGCGCCCAAGATGAGAAAATGCGCGACTACGTATAAAGCGCAAAAGGTAAAGAGTTTATACGACTGACAGTGATCTTCACGCAAGCTCGTTGCAGGAGAACACTTTCGGCCAAGAGGTTCGCAACAATAATGACGTAAAAGGGTGTGACGTGTATAATTTAAAATGCCGTTTTGCACGCGAAAAATCCGCATGAATAACCAAGAATTTAAACTGTACAACTGCTGTACATGGAATGCCTAGACGGAACTTCGCCGTACATTTTCTATTATTCTGCAAGCGAATATTCTATCGCCGACGAAAGATGTTTCTTTCAAAACTGGTTTTCCGGTATATGTTATTTCATTTCTTTTGATACTATTTATATACATATAATTATACAAAGGGCAAATGCTAATGTGACATATTGACATTAATAACTGACTCACGTAGATTTTCAAACGAGAACTGTTTTACTGCCGTATCGATAGGTACATAAAGCGAAACGAACGATTTTGGAGAGACTGCTCTCATGCGCGTACTTGAAAGTGTATCAAAAGATTCAAGAGAGAAGCTATATATTCAAGAAAATTCTTTCTCTTTCTTTTATCCTCTCTCTCTCTCTCTCATAGTCTACAATTCCATTCAGAATTTATTTAAAGCTCTTTAAT
>VBVQ01003661.1:0-17811 GCA_011636635.1 Tetramorium simillimum
GGGGGGGAGGGGGAAAGCTGATGGAACACCCAGAATACGTTGAATTGCGGCGCGGTCGCGCGACGTGTCTGCGGAGTGTATCGTGCAAAACGCGAGGATTGTCTCGGAAATTGTTCCTGCTAAACGTCTAATTCCGCTACCCATAACTTTTCTGCAGATAGTCGATTTTACTTAGCTGCTTGTGAAGCGGATAGTAAAGACATTACGAAAGGGAGGAGGAATAAAAAGCTGAGTACGTTAAAATACCTTCGTATTTTATTATTCGACGTGTATACCGATGGAGAAACCGGTTATATTAAATTTCGCTCGCGCTGAATCAGCGACAATCAAATTTCTCCGTAGTTTGCGGAAATATGAAAGTATTTCTGAGATATTTCTCTAATTACAAACTTCCTCAAAAATCATGTTGTTACATCATCTCGGTGAAAGTAGTGAGTTTTGATGTTATCGCGGTTAACAAAAATTGTTATGCTTTGCAATATGAAGCTGGAACTGTTATAGACATGATTATTGATATAATTGAATATATCAATAATCATTGATAATGAAAGGCTGTGCCTTTCCATTTTAATTGGGACAGAATCAACATTGAATTCATTAAAGCATCTATAAGGAAATGTATGTAGGTTTGCAAATTAAATTCTGTGACGTGTAAAATTATATATTCATGATTTAAAATTAATAAATTTTGTTTAAAACAAAAATAAAATATATTCATAGAAAAATAACTAGATTGAAATAAATTATTTTTTAACTTAAATTTATATATATTTTTTATGATTTTATATATATAATTTATATACATATATAAAAAATATGTAAATATATATTAAATTTAAAAAATAATGAGTATAAAGTAATTTGTGAAAATGAGTTATATAGTGTTGTATTTGTAAACAACAAAAACTGACTGCTGTTCATCGATCGTAATATTTTGCTCGACTAGATGTAATGGGACAATAATGAGCATAAAAAAGTCATCCAGAATGTAGGACGAAAATCAAGCTGAAAATGTAAAACTTGCCGCCAGCTGGCAGAGTTCATTGCGCCTAGCCGCAGCACCGCACTTACTGTTTTGCACAATTGTATTTAATTAATTGGTGGCTCCGGTTAACGGCTCTGCCTTCCGTTACCCCACCTCCCGTTCTTCGCGGCATAAATACGGTTTATCCGCGTGGATAAACCAATTTTGAGCTCGTTAAAGGAGAAAATACGGATATAGAATAAACTAGAAATTTGAGATACCAGTGCAATATTTGATATCAATGTAATATTGTATCTCTTTGAAATGTTGTGTAAAAGCTTTTTTTTATATATAAAGTATATATGTATATGAAAATAAAAAAGTAAACTATACATTAAAAGTATATAAATATTTGCAAGATTCGATGATATACAATATAATTTATTTTGTAACGCGCACCGATAATGCATATTAAAATTCAAATCATAAATATTGTACGTAATAGATACAAGATTGAGCATATTTTGTAGATCGAGGATAATAGGTGTCTCATATTATCGTCGACGAAACCTGATATGAAAATTATTTTATAGATAGAAAAGCGATTATGGAGAGAGAGGGTTCGTTATTACAACGATACGTAGGGTCCTTTTATGCTCTTAACGCGGTTCTGAAATTTACGTCCGGTAATAAGAACGCGGCTGTTACGAAATGTATTTTTCTTTCGCGCAGCTCTCGTGATATAAATCTACATAATCCCCGATGCGGCGCACACGCGATATTACATTTAATAGAAGCGAGGATAAGCTTACCGTAGGCGAATACAAAATTTCATATTCCGTCGACACGCCTCGTAACGCGCTTTCCATAGGGCACGTTACGCTCTCGCGAAATTTTTCTCTTATCCGACAATGAATCAAATCGCACGCTTTATCCAACCGTTATATGTGTAGCAGCTCTAGTGATTATATCCTTGGACACATTTAGACAAAATGGATTTCTTACGTGAATTAAACACGTAAACGCGCACAAGGATATTATGTGCGAGCATGCGAGAAATTTTGCACTGTGACTTGAAAGCGCAATGTGTCGAGCCTTGAAATTCCCGAGGGCTACAAACGAGTATTTCTGAATTCATACGATAGGCATTCTTTTCTTTCCTTAAAAAAAGAAATAATCAAGCATCAAACTTCGGAATGTTCAGATAACGATAACACATAAAGCCGGTTTTTCCAACTTCTTGGTAAGCTAACAGTTAAATCATATGTCTCTGAACTTGTTTAATTTAAAGATAAAATACAAAGACAGACGTACGATTTAACTATTAGTCAGCTTATCAAAAAGTTAGACAAAACCGGTCCGTAATAATACGAATTCTTAGACATAAATTTCTAGCGTTACGCGTTCTAGAAACCTTGAATTCCTAGATCATTTGATATTCAAGTATGAATCACGCGTATATCCTTGTAATTAATTTTTTCCTCTTGTTACGTTCAATATTTAAATTTTTAAGGAGCGACATTTTTATTTCCTTTCAATGATAAGAGCAAGGTTTCCACTGCGGACAAATCGATCTCAAGCATCATCGAGATAGAAGCTCCGCAATGAGCAGCTTCGCTGCGGCATTTTTGAAGGACGAAGGCATAAAATCAAGACACGAGCGGGCCGCTGCGTCATCGTCAATAAATAAGAGTCGCGGTCGCATTAAATAATCGATACGGCGATTTAACGATACCGACACGTTCTCTCGTTAATTCAATCTCGCCCGTCACGTCGCCGTATACACCTTCCTATGCGGCAATCGGATAATGGACCACGATCGATGGCTCTCGTAACGGAGAAAGCGCCTCGTTTCAAAGAGGATCCCGATAGCCCCCCGTCTGCGAGATCGTGCTTCTTTGTTGGAGCAATTCCTTTCGGGAGAGTAACGTGCTTGCTCTCCGAGGTAACGGGTCTCCTCCCTCGTTTTCCTCGCGGCGGAAAAAGGAACGTGAAAAATCGCCGGGGTTCGCCAGCAGCGTGTGCACGCCCCGAATCTGGGACAACTATATTTGTACTGAGCCGATGTACGGTTCCGACGCATCTGAGAGGCCGAGATAAGCTCGCGGACTGCAGCCGAGTCTCGATTTCTCGACGCATTGTGCCACGCGTGATTCATAAACGCCACGAATCGGATAAGCATTAAGTGAAAGGATTAAAAGAATGAAGTTTAAAACCAGATCAATATATGTAATCCTCTGCGCTCCAAATTATTTTTCGCAAACAGGGGAAAATTAAGTATTTCATTTTTAATTCAATTTAATCAGTCGATACAGTAATTTATTTAGATTTCTCGATATATTTACTTTGACATATTTATAGAGATTTCTCGATATATTTACTTTGACATATTTATAGAGATTTTACAAATATTACTTGCTAATTATAATTATATTTTGAATATTTGAAAACTGTGCAAAAGCTTTCCGCGAAGCGGAAGTTATCGATTTCACACACATAGAAACGCAAAAGATCAAGATAGAAAGCTAAAATATAAATTTAATTAAAAATATGTCTTCATTCGTGAATAACTGCATATTTATTTTTGCGAGAAAATTTTTCCGCAATTTTGCATACTTTAAATTATTATAAGAGAAAATGAGAAATGCGCATACCTACATAAAGTGAAAAGAGCGAATTGCGCGATGAAGCGAATTTCATGAATGTCGAGACAAATTGAAGATGCTCGAAGAAATAAAGAGAATTCTTTTAATACCGTTTATCTTATGGGATTCGTGAATTGCGTGAATTTTGCAGGAACTCTGTCATTACCAAGGTAGCGTTCGAGATGTTCCTAGCTCGTGGGTGGCGTTATCCACTTGCAGAGGATTGCGCGGTGTCATCTTCGATGGTGAGAACCTTCATCACATCCATCCGGAAGATGAGAGCTTGGATTCCGTGCATTACGTTTACAAGCACAGCGATCTCATTGCCAATAATACGTGTGGTAAGCATTTCTCGATTAAACCGTCTCTATTTTACTGTCGTATCTATATCTTCTTCGCAAGAATCATATATTATTAATAATGAAATAATAAAAAGCGAAAGAGATAGAAAAAATTATTAATGTTGCAAACATCCACTCCTTTAAAACGACATTATATAAAAAATTCTATAAAAAATCCAAATGATTACTATCTGAAGGATAAATAATATACTTTTAGTTTTTCACAAGAGATTAACAAGATTTGTAATTAGAATCGCAGAATTTTCACAACTAAACAAGTTGACTCGCCAATACATTTGCGTTCATTCGTTCCGGGATCGTATCCGTCGTTGTCATGAGAGTTCCTGTCGTCGAGGCAATTTCCACGGGCTTCTTTAAAAGTATTCACGAGCTTTGACTCTCAGAAATACGACCTTTAACACCTTCAGAAGAGAGTCTCCGTGGCGAACACGAGCTAGCTCCTCCGTCCTTCTCAGTGGCAATGCCCCACGCAGGCTCAAAGACTCGCCTCGCGAAGACTGGTCTCTCCTTAACGGTCTTAACGAATGTGAGAGCAAGGCCCCGCGACCGCGAAGACTCTTTGTCCTCTCCTCGGTCCTACCGAGAATCCTGCTGCCGACGATCGTATCCCTGTTTGACGTTTTTCCTCGGTTGCAGGTTACGAAGGCACATCGCCGCACGACGTTCTCCCTCGTGATCATCGCCAGATTAAAAGGTTCTCCAGGGTATGTATATACAGAGCAACAGCAAAACAGAAAAGAAAAGAGAAGAAGAAAAAAGGAATTCGCGCAAACCGCTTCCCCGGTAAATTATACGACTTCAAAGAACGTAGTCACAGGGGTCTTGGTACCCTTAGTGTCTTGCGTGTACCCTTCTTCCGTTCTTTTCTTCTTTTTGTTGGGGGAACCGTGAATAGTTCGTAGCTTGAGAGTCTTGCGCTTTGCGAAAATTTAAACAGAGAGATTTTAACAATTAAAGGATGATTTAGCACTGAAAGTTTCTAGAAATCAGATTTCTCCAAAAGAGGCAATTAACGTTACATCTGCTTTTACGAATTTTGTTTTACCACTTTATATTTTTATTAATTAATAAGTAGGTAATGAGTTAAAATAAAAAGTAATAAATTTTATGATTAATGCCACGTCGTATTTTATAGCACAAAAGAGCGGCTGAAATTATCCGTGGGCCTTATAACGCGAACAGACAGTCACGTTACGTGGAGTTAGTACTCGTAATCGACAAGAAGGAATATACTGCGCTCGACGAGAACCTGGACAAAGTGCATCAGCACTGTAAGGACATCGCCAACATTATCAACGCTGTGAGTAACGTCGCCGTCGTAACTTAATTGGACGTATAATTCCTTTCGACCTCAAGTCGAATGAGAACGATCTGAAGCGCACAGCGCTAATTCAACAACTCCATTATCCAATTAGTCGTTTTGAACGTTTGCGGTTTCCTTCTCCTAAAATATATATCTCTAAAATATATCTCTAACTGTTCTACGAATTTTACTTTATCTGGGGTAATTAACTGTTATATGCATAATTATATTCACATAGATGTGCGAGTCTTCCTTTCCCCGAAAAGGAAATACGTCGAGCACGAGAACTTCAATAAGTCTTATTAAAATAATTATGTGTGATCTTGTACGCGCAGCTTTACTTAAAGTATTACATTCCAGTGTATTTCAAAAATTATTGCACGACATATTTTTATTATAAAATTGAAATATCTCTTTTCAGTAGATATGTAATTTTTCCAGGCAAGATTTCTCGGTAATTAGATTTCAAACTCGCTAATTCGCGTGAAAGTTACGTGAAAATTAAATTCTGTTAACTAATTTTCTCGAAGCTTTCTCGAGGCTTTCTCGAAGCCGCTCCCATTTTTATTTTTAATTTATCAGCAATGACAATGACTGATCTCAATTCTGGCTTCTAATGTCTCCACAAACGAGAGACCGCGGGCATCGTCGTGTATATTTTGCGTTCTCTCTGACACAGCGAGACAGAGAGAGATTAATTAGTGACTCGACCTTACCGCGTATCATGGTACCGCGAAATCTCTATGTAAAATACAGAACGATATATCTCAATGTGTTTGCAGCTGTACATGCCGTTGAACATATTCATCGCCCTGGTCGGCGTGCAGGTTTGGTCCGAGTCAGACGAGATATCACTCTCTCCGAATGGCGACACCACGCTGTCGAATTTCCTGCGTTACCGCAGGGAGAAGTTGGTTCAGGATATTCCCAACGATAACGCCCAGCTGCTAACGTGAGTATATAGATACATATATGCTATGTATTCCATTTAGCGTAGTACATAGTGACTGATATTTATTTCCCCAACAACAGGCGAATCACTTTCGATGGCGGTGTAGTCGGCAAGGCTCTCAAGGGCCCCATATGTACCTATGAATTCTCAGGTGGCGTTTCCATGGATCACTCGAACGTCGTTGGTTTGGTCGCGGCCACTGTCGCCCACGAGATGGGCCACAATTTTGGTATGGAGCACGATGGACCAGATTGCGGCTGTCCTGAAGAAAAGTACGTCATATATTTGTATACCTCCTGAATATTTTCAACGTTCAAAAAATTTCATTTTATTTTGTGATATAAAAATTAACAATTCCACAAAATCACAAGCTTTTTATGTAATATTGTTCGTCTAGATCAGCTCCCCAATTAAATTACCAATATATCTTTTTTGTAGATGTATAATGGCATCATCCAGCGGCTCGTCCGGACCAACTCACTGGTCTACATGTTCGTTGGAACACCTTGCTCTAGCCTTCGAGCATGGCATGGATTACTGTCTGAGGAACAAGCCGCAGAAGCTCTTCGACAGTCCCATATGCGGTAATGGATTTGTTGAACCGGGTGAGCAATGTGACTGCGGCTTGAAGGAGAACTGCGACAATCCCTGTTGCAACGTGACCACCTGTATGCTGCACAGTAACGCAAGTTGCGCGACCGGCGAATGTTGCGATCTAAAGACTTGCAGGCCGAAGACCGCAGGCACGGAGTGCCGAAGTGCCGAGCACGAGTGTGACCTGCCAGAATACTGCACTGGTCAGAGTGAATATTGTCCGGCGGACGTGTTTAAGATGGACGGTGAGACCTGCAGCGTGGGCAAAGCCTTTTGCTATCAAGGCTCGTGTAGGACTCACGACGATCAGTGCAAACTGTTGTGGGGCCCCACCGGTTGGTCCTCCGACGCGCAATGTTACGAGATGAACAATAGGGGCACGAAAAACGGTAATTGCGGCTACAATCGCATCGATTCAAGTTTCATCAGGTGTCACGATGAGTAAGTTGGCTATATCATATACGAGTGGAATATCGCGTTAGATTTTTGCCGTGAGCATGATGGGTGTGTTGTAGAAATCTCCTCTGCGGCATGCTGCACTGCAAACACTTGAACGAACGACTAGAATTTGGTATGGAATCAGTCGCGACCTTAAGCCATTCGTTCATCAATAACGGTGGGAAGATAATTCCATGTCGTTCAGCCATAGTCGACCTCGGATTGAACCAAGTTGATCCTGGTCTCGCACCCGACGGCGCCAAATGTGCACCCGGAAAGGTAAAATATTTCCTGCAACTCTAGACTCTTAGGAATTCTTTTGAACTTGAAATATGCAAAGTAATTGCCAAGCGAGAGATAAAATAAAATGCTAAATATTGAACTGAAATGATAAACTGCTACTGATTTCTTAATCTTCTTTCTCTCTCTTGTGTTAACTTACATTATAATTGTAATTATACAATGATAATACTACATGATTATTTCAGTATTTGGTTTGATTTTAGTATTACGATACACTATTTGTATTTATGAAATGATGACTATGTGACACTATGTAATCTTGGACAATTTGGGTAATTATTATTTATATTGTCTAGATGTGCGTAAATCAGAAGTGTATGTCAGTAGCGGATCTAAGAGCGTCCGTATCCGGCGGTAAAGCTTGTCCGAGTAACTGCAATGGTAACGGAGTGTGTAATAGTCTTGGTCATTGTCATTGTAATCATGGCTTTCGACCACCCGACTGCCTTCAGCCTGGAGTTGGTGGCTCCGAAGATAGCGGTCCAGCCGATGATCCTAACGGTAACTCTATTTTATTACTTTAGCATATTAATCAATAAGAAGCAGAAATAATTTATTTTAAAAATTTCACTGAAAAAAGAACAATAGAACTGATAGATGAATTAAAAAAAGATGTTTTAATTTAGGACATATTAATTTAAGATCTATATTTTATCGATGTTAACTGTACTATATGATGCGTATTTCGTATGTTTAAAGCGAAAAACGATTTGGTAACTGCGCTTTACGTTATCTTCCTGGGAGTGGTACCCACAATAGCTCTGCTCCTCGGCGTCTGGTACGTTCGAAATTCTGGACAGTATTGGAAGAAGGATGTGATGTCTACGTACGTATCTAGTCTCGACCGTTTCAAAAAGAAACGCAAACCGCATGCCAATAAGTCACTACGTGTTCCTCCATCAACGACACATTACACCACCGGTAGCAAATTCCTTGGATGGCGAATAGTGATTTCCGCCTATTTCGCGCCGAAAAAAAAGAATACTCGCAACGCGAATAATAAAATATTCACGATTAGTGACGATGTCAAAGAGTCACTTCATATAACTAAGGCTGATCTGATATCCACCACCAATCCGGATGCTATTAAATGTAGTAATAATATCGAATATAGAAAGTCTTTGCTATTCGGCAACGTAAAGCCAGACGTTAGCGCAAAACCCCAAACGCATGACGTTTATAATAAGATTGCGACTTTTCCGGTTCCTACCGTTGAAGTTCAATCGAAAAAAATCACGCCACTTAAATCGGAATTAGGCTCCAAAATATCGGAGCGTATTCAACAGCTTCAGAAAAGATCGTCTAAGAATGAAAAAGGACTTACGCTCAACACTGATTTAAAGTTTGAGCAGTTGAATGAAAGTCCAGCTAGTACGTCTGACGTTACTCCGAAGACGCCGGACGCATCTGATAATTCGAAGGAGCCTGCTCCATTTTACAAGAAAAAACCGCCACCCCCACCGGCACCTGCTCAAAGCTTAAAGCCAAAGATCTAAGCGATTTCTTATCTCTTTGTATGAATCTCATCACGCGGAAATATTTTACGTAAAAATCTATTACGTATTATTAAAAAAAATTTGCTATTTGTGTACAAGTATATTACACTTGTACAAATTTTGAATCTATGTTTTAGAAATTTTAGAATCTCCAATAATAGAATTTATCTTCAGATACGATAAATTTGGAAAGAATAATTTTTCGATTAAGAATCATTCAATTAAAATAAAAAATTCATTTTATCAATATAGAATTTTTGCTAATTTAAAAGAAATCTCGATTTATATATATATGATGTCAATTATCGATTTAAACGTTGATATTATTTTTAAATATATTTCTTAAATAATGAATATGAATAGATCACATATTTAAGAATAGTTTTATTCGGTATAGTGCGAACATCGTAGCGCATTTTTTGCGAGCTATGATTTTTGCATTATAATATGGGAATTCAAACACGGTGGTGGTTTATAGAAGCAATATTTGGATATTACTGGATTACTGCCAAAACGCATTAAAGTAATTCCTACTGTGATTGCAATTGTTGATAGTCGTAATAATGCTCCAATATATTGTAGTCAAAATCATATTAATATTTTTACACGAATTGAAAAGAATTGGATTAGTAGCTAAGCATCTAAAATGATATTAAATTTTTCATGTTTATACTGTTTAACATGTGATCAAATCTGTTTCAAACAGATTTTTTTATGCAATAAGTAATAATGAAATTTAGGATTTTACAAGTATTAATATGTACCTTACTTATTTAGTTTATATAATGAACTAAAAAATTAAATACATCTTTAGTGCAATATGAATTGAACGATTGTAAAGTTAGAAAGTCTAAGAAAGTGACTTCGATGAACAGCATTTTGTTCTTATCGACTTGTGCTTGCATTATTTAATTTAGATTTCACTTTACATTATTTTACTAATTACATATTAATTACGCACAAACAAGTAAAAGTTACGTAAATAAAAATGACTTTTATGCACAACATACATTCTACATCACAATATTAATATATGTATATCCTTGCAATACAAAAATTCCATATATAACAAACAGTATTTTATTGATTAATATATCTATGGCTTTCTTGTTCACAATTTTCAAATTATTAATATGTTAATAATGTATACTGTTAATACTGTATTATGTGATTAATGTTCAATAAGATTAATTAAATTTTCAGAACAAAATACTGTTCAAGAATTTTTTAATAGAAACTATAAATTTAATATGGACATATTGCGCTATATGACAGCAGAGATTGTTGGAGAGATTATTTATAACGTATAGAGCATGTGCAGAAACATGTTATGTGAGCATGAGCATGAATGAAGATTCTTTTCTTACTGGCTCTTTGCATTTTGTGAAAAAAATCGATAATTTAAATTAGATGTTCCACTGGACATTCAGTTTTAATGATCATCTTTTTATTATATTAATAAGAAGTACTTAATTTTAATTATAAAAACGAATTCTTTTAATTCTTTACTCATTCCTTGGATATAAAATTCAGATACCCAATAATATTACTCATATTTAGAGAAATAAAAATGTACAATTTTATTGAATAAACATAGTATTGATATAAAGTGTTTTTAGTCTTCCTTTATAATCAACAATTTCCTTCTTTTCCAACGCTTGCTACTAATATCTTAATCTATAACTAACAATTCCCGGCAATTTTCTTGCCTGTGCATGTGTTTGGACTTGCGGTGAACAACTACACATTCGAGAAAAATGCTTATTATGATTATTTTTCGAATGATATTAAATACGCGCATGTGTTGGAGCATACATACAACTAAACTAGTACGTAGTATTATACATAGTGAAAAACCTAAAATGTTAGGTTTTTCATTTAAATTATTCTCATTTAGATGATTTCAATCATTACTATACGAACAGATTTTATTATCGAGGCTTGCACAACGCTTACGTCCTCTAATTTACACTAAATAAAAAAAGATGCTTTATAGTTAAATTTATTTTGCTACGAATCAGTACGTATTTGTTAGCAGTGTGTCATAACTGCGCGCTTGCACATTCCTCGATCCCTCCGCTTATAATTCTGCTTCAAATTTCAGGACCGATCGCGGCCACAATGGATTGCTAATCAAAACGATCGATCGTTCCAGCCCCATGTCCCGTAACATCGAAACGATCGATTCTAGTCTGAGTCAAGATCCCGCGTGCGTGAGTCTACTGCCTAAGGCAGAGGCCGACGAACGCTACAACAACAACATGTTTGGCCAGTTTAAAGGCTTTACAATCACGCCGATCAACTCGAATCAGTCCAAATTGGCCGAGCCGACGAAACCGGCTCCACCTCCTCCAGGATGGATGCCAACCGTGGCGATAAAGACGAACGTTAAACCGAATGTACAAAAGTGCAATGTGCCACAACGGAGCAATCTGTTGAGTTCTAACAATCCAAACTCGAGCCCACCGACGTTGCCGCCGCTGAATCCTGGTTCTACGGCACGACCGTTGATCAGTAGTCCCGTACTAGCGGCCACAACCTGCACGTCCGTCGAACTGGTGAACAAGGTACCCACCAGACCTGCCCCGGACGTGCCTATGCGTCCAGCCCCGCCACCGCCAGTCACCTCTGCGCCTTTCGTAAAACCGCAGAGACCCAATAGCACGCCCCTGACAAACGTGATTCTGCCGGAACCCGAGAAGAAGTCGGAAAGGGGCAGTACCCTCAATCGTATCGCGTCGATGCTGCGCCCTGGCTCCGGCATCATGAGAAGCAATTCCCAGAACTCACAGAGGGAAGACAAGAACACGAATTCTCTGCCGAGGAACCAGCACCACAAGGCTAACAAGGTCATCGACAAGGAGATCCTGAGGAACCTCGAGATCTCCAATCCGATACCGCAGACGGAGATCGAGATCACGACACCGGTTATCCCGGTGATACCGGCGACCGAGGTTGAAAAGAGAAACGTGGTCCTGCGCGCTCAGTCGATGAGAGATAGCAAAGTTACGCCGAGACCACCTGTCCATACATTCGGTTCGATGCGTCAGACGACGCCTACTAAAAGACCCACCAGTATCCCCGCGAGCACGAGACCCACATCACCACCTCCAGGCCCGCCGAATATCGCGCAGACGGAAAAGGCCGCGATAAAGATTCCAGGACTGCCGGGCTACCAGAATCCGCCGGTGAAAACCGTTCAGAAGCCACTGGAGAACACCTACGACGACTGCATGAATCTGATCACGGAATCGTCCCTGACGAAGATCACGGAGGAATCGCCCACGAACGATAATATCTACGCGGTAATAGAGGAGCCCGTGCCAGAGAAGAACAGGAAAAACGCGGAATCGGAAGTAACGCCGGCTGATAACGAGTATAAACAACCGAAACGCATCGATACGATGTCCGGTGGTGCGAACGGCCTGGAGTCGATGGGCTTGCTGTCGGAGATCGTATCAGAGATATCGAATCGTAATTTCGACTCGATATACTCCACCTCGACACTAACCAGGAAGAAAAAGGACAATAACGGGGAGAACGCGACGAAAAATTCTGAAAATATAGGCTCCAACAACTCCCTGGGTGGCTACATGAATTCGAGCCACTACAAGATACCCGGTAGCATTTATTCAAACTCGTCTCCCGGCAAATTCAATTCTTCGAGCTCCACCACCAGCTCCGGCTACCTTCATCCATCCGTGATAAACGTTCCGCAAGTGGAGAGAAAAGAGCCGAGCAAAAATAATTCGGACACGAACGACAATTTGAAGCCGGCCGATAAAAGTAATCTGAACACTCTTAAGTCTAATAATCCTAATATAAACGACGAACTGTCCAAGGAGCTCGGCATGAAGCCGCCTGAGAATCCTATAGGATACAAACCGTTCACCTCAACAAAAACTCGCCCGTCTCATTTGATACATATCAAGAAGGATGACCAAGCTGAGAGCAAGATTCCGGCTAAGCCGCCGTTGAATAGGACTAAGACGCCTCCGAATATCGCGAAGAGCCCGACTTCCAAAGATATGCCCGAATCGAGCGTAAAACTCACGAGACAAAGTTCAGATAATACGTTAAAATCCTTGAAGTCCTCGAAAGCTTCCGATACGAATTCGACAACGGCGAAACAGGGCTCAGATGTAGGTCCAACCGCGAGACAAACGCAATTGAGCGCAAGCAAGTCAAGTAGCGATTTAGATAAAGAAGAATCCCATACAACCGTATCTGTCAAAAATGTGCCTTGTAGTCCTAAGGATAATTCGGGAAAGTTCAATAGCCCGGATCTGGTCTCGAGCTGCTCGAATTCAAATCAGGGCGGAACGAAGTCGCCGGATGTTGTGGGCAGTAATCCCAAGTTCAGTCTCCCGCTGAAGACCGTTCAGAAGACGCCCACGCTGCCGAAGGGCGGCCAGAAGACGCCCACAACGCCATTGAAGCCGCTCAACATTACATCCAAAGCTACCGGTCTCTCCGAAAGGAAGAAGTCTCCGACTAGCAACGCAACTGTGACTAAATCGCTATCGCCATCCGCCAAGGAGGCGAACAACGGTGGTATCAAATCGTCGCATTTGACGCCGAAGGTGTCGGCTAAAACGGAAACCAAGAACGGGGACGGGGGTGCAGCAACGAGGACGAATCCACTACAAAAAATAGCGAGCGGTAAATCCAACGTGGCGTCGCTCCAGCAAAAGTTCGAGGCCAACAAGAATAATTCCGGTGTCGCGAGGACTATGCCGAGTGCGAATAGTAAAAAGCTAGTGGCACGAACGACGGAAGTCGGCGGCAGCGGAGTAAGGAAATGAACCATCACCCGGAAGAGTCTGGCAGTCCGACCTTCCCGAGGCTCGGACAGGATCGAGAGAACAGAGATGCGGCCAGGCAAATCTATACTTGAAACATTCTAGTCCGTCACATTGAATCGTTCTCGATGGAGAACGCGTGCTATATTATAAACGAGTATACGCGTTCATGGTAAACGAGTACATCGCGAGCATGGACGAGTATAAACGTATAAGAAGACGCGCGAGGGCGATATATCTCTGTATAACTTCTTATTTAAGAATTCTTAAACGGAAGTTTAAAAAAAATAGTACAAGGATCGAGTCTTTTTCTCTAAGATTCATAAAACGCTAATTTTACAATATATTTCTTGTCGGAATATTAAATAAGATAGGTCGTGCGCGGCCGCATATAAGAGACGCGATATTGAAAATTGTAAATAGTGCCCGCACTTAAAAAAAATTCTCATATTTTTTGTAGAAACCATCCATTGCCGATGTTCAGGCGTACCTATGTAAGCCAATAATTACCGTAATATTTAACTTAAGCGTTTTATAAGCGACATTGCGAGGTAAGCGACAGTTATTTTCGAAACCATCGCTTGAAACTGAAAGGGGCGTGTACGGAATTAATTGACCTCTGTGATATATGTATATGTATAAAGAAATATTGCACAGAAACACTATTATGTCACATTGTTACGGCTAGCAGATTTTAGACGCGACCAAATTATTTTATATCATACTACATAAATTGTACTAACAAAAAAAAAATGCGCCATTAAGTTTTTTAAAAAGCCATCGGAAATCGCAGTCATATCCGACGTAGCTCCGTTAACAGGGGGGGTGGGGGGTGGGGAGTGCCAGGGTTTCCCTTTTCTTTCCAAAGATTAAATATTTATGAGAGATCAAGATTGTACCTTCGAGATCCCGTGGGAATCAAAATGGAAAGGCTATTAGTTAGGAGAATCTAGATATTAGCGCACGCTAGTAACATAACACTGCGAATCGAATTAAGGTGATATCTCCTCGCCTGCCTTGTCGGCGAGGAACCGCTAAAATATTTTGCCTCGGTCGCGCAGCATCATGCAACGTAAATCTATTAATTTCTCATTTCTCCCTTTGCGTAAATCAAGTAACAGAGGCTTGCTTCGTCTAGCGCTGCTCTAGATACAAAGACTAAAAAATCTATTTATTTGACTGATATACCGTTCGTGTAAATATGTTCGTAGGATATAGGCATATTATAGAGCTAAAGTAAAGTTTTGTACGATGTACCTTCGCGCCGAAAATAAGTTACGTTCGTAAGTTACCCCTACTATGCGCATTATACGTACGATCGCGAAAAAGAGCAGCTTTTTGAACGTCGAGTCTGTCATGAAATCGAGAAGAAAGGTTTTATTGAACTAGTAAGGGTTGTCAGTCGAACTGTGTTCGTGCATTTACTGTCCTCTGTGTTTTTTTTCCGTTCCGCGCAGCGAATTCCCCCGTGCGAATCCAGTCGGCACTTTGATTCGTAGCGTTATCCAGTTTGTAATAGTTCCTACATGCGGAGCGTCCAGAAATCATCCCACCACAGAGTTTTAATAAAGAGGTTCAATAAAGCTTTTTGACCATTTACTGTGCATTGCTTTCTCCGCTTGTTTCTTTATGCGCGAGACGTCGTGCGGTTGCTTCGATACGAGGACAATCAGACGTTCGTTTTTAGCGTACGAGGAGGTGGCTAGCCTCAGCAACCTCTGCTCGTTATTAATGAATAAGTGTTAACCGTAAGAGTCCAGCCAACCCAGAACATTCCAGCAAGATTCTCGCAATATTACTAGAATATTCTGTGTTGACTGGGAATATTCTTTCAGAAAAAGTAAAAAAGAAATGTGTTGAAAAAAAAAAAGATATATGAATGCAATGAATAGTTGCACCAATTGCGACAGTATAACATTCGATCAATTGGCTCAAGTACAACGCAATCTACGAAGTCGCAATACGGCATTTTATGTTACACCATCTAGCAAAAATAACAACAAGGGCTTCATTGCAATACATACTGTACTGTGCATTCGGTACCAAAGATAAGTAGCATCGACACTGCTGAGATAAGCATTACAATAATTAATTATCTAGCCGTCGATTTACGATAATTATGTACATTAAAACCCATAACGATGTTACAATAAAGTCTTTATTCCAACTAAACACTTTTCTGAACCATCCTCTGCATCGGCAGAAATTAAGTCCGCTGACACGTGGAAGAAGAAATATATAATTAGACTATCTTTGCATGGGTACAGTAAATTATATAAGTAAATTACATGCAAGATACAAAATAAATAAAATTTTAATTCTTAAGCATTGACCGTAGTATACAGACCACCTCGTCTTTTACGTAATATACTTCTCGATCGATTTTTAAAACCGACGTTTTCTTAAAGAAGACCAACGTCTCCTAACTTTTAAGAACTAAACACACTTTTGCAGAATCTGGCGAAAGATAAATGAGTCTCGCGGAAGTCGAACTGATGAACTTTGTGAAGTGGAAAGTAGAGAAAATTGATGAAGTAAATTAATCGCACGTTCTTGCACTATAATTAAGAAATTTACAAGGATAAAATCGAGCGATTCGGCTTAAATAACGCTAATAAAGAAATGTACAATGTACGAAAGCGACCCTTCGCTTCCGCGCGACTGCAACTGACTAATAATGGGACATCATAAAGCAAGAAGAACAAAACAATATTCATCTATTTCTGCATTTTCGAACCTAAAGTTTTTCCTTCTAAGGAAAAAGGAATTTATGAGGCTAGATGGTTTATATTCACTTCAGCATTTTTACAAACAAGAACCAGGACTTGGTTTACCAATTTTTAAATTCACACATTCTTTTATTTCATCAACTTTTCCAGTCGACACAGAGCATCAGTGATATTACATCTATGTTATAATTTCACACTCGAAATTATAACATAGATGTAACGTAGGCTCCAAAATTCACTGCCAGCACTGAAAATCTATAATGTGACATAAACTATAGATTTACAGTAGCGGATAGTGAATAGCGGAACGCAGTCGTAACTAATGCTCTGTGTCGACTGGATTCTTTCCTAAAACTCCTCTAATATTCCAAGTGTCCATGAACTACTTTCCTTCTTTTACATCTATCTCATTATTTATTTGCCCTATCTCCTCTTATCCTAATTTTAATCTTCTTCTTTTCTTCTTCTCTGTATTCTCTAGAAATTTCAGAAAATTTTCCACATCTATGAAAAAGAGAATCATATCATTTTCAGTTTCTCAAACTCATAAGATAAGAGATAACGAGAGCGGAGAGTCTGGAGGAATCTCACACAACCCGCGCGTGCGCGCACATATGCGAGACGTATGATACATTTACGCAAAAAGACGCAACAAAATGACGTCACAGGGCAATGATACGGGGCGTGACGTAATAATGTAATTTGACGTAACAGCGTCGTGGAATCGTTCGCGCGAACGAAAAAGCCGAGCGAAAGGAAAACAGCGTGACCGCCGCGCCGAGACGGCGCAGGCGCGGCTCGCGCGGCGACTCCTACAACAACAAGCCACCACCGTGCTCCGCGTCAAGATCCGCGAGCAGCGTACGTCGGCTGCGAGATCGCGAGCGCTCGGACGAGACTCGCGATCGCGCAGCGGATGCTGTTCCTCTGGACGGAGGAGAGATCGTATCCCGCGCGCTCCGTCCGCCTCGCGCGGTCGCGGCGTGCGTGCGCGCGCGCGCGCGCGCAAGCACTCGCGTTTCCAGGAAAAAAAAATTGAGTTTTTTGAAGGGGGGAGAGGAAAGAAAAAGGGAAAGGGTGCCGTGCCGATGGCGCGCGGGATCGCGGGCTGTTACGCGGATCGCTGCCGTTCGGTCGGAGCTGCGGGTCATGACGCTGACTTTGAATCGGTCGTGACAAGGTCTGTCTCGTAAGTATAAGCCTTTCGGGGTGGTACGGGGGGG
>VBVQ01003662.1:0-17810 GCA_011636635.1 Tetramorium simillimum
AATTTTTTTGTGTATTTTAGTTTTCAAGATTATTGAAGATTCATAATATAATTTATTTTAGTTACAGTAAATAATAAATATATTTAAACGTAAATATAGAATATAATATGACACTTTTACATTTATTAATACATGTATCAATTTTTTAAAACGATTTTTATTTAATTTTTTCACTCTATGTACTTGAAATAGATATGCTTGATAAAGTCTTTGTTTTGTACTTACGACTAGCAGACAAGCAGCAAGCAAGAAAGCCTTCATTTTAGTATTCTTTAGATATTCTGATTAAGACGTATAGAAACTAGAAATTTCCTTGATATAGTATATGGAGAATACCTCAGCAACCTTAACAGCAATCTTAACATATTTCTTTAATTTAAAAACTGTATTGTACATTGTACTTTAATATATATTTTTAATTATTAAGAGAAACTTTTAGTATTAAACGCATCATGCAATAGCGGACGAGTAATATATAAATAATCTTTTATCTAACGTTAATGAACGTGCATAGTATTCTGTCTAATCGTAAATTATAAACACTATTTGGCTTTACATTTTTTTAAACATTATAGAACATGTAAGTTTCTTAAATTACATTATTTTCATAAAAATGAATGAAAGATTATTTCTATATGTTTTTCTATACTGTTACAACTTTATACTTACAACACGCAGAACCTCAGTAGCACTACTCTATTCGAAGACGTAATAATTATTGAGATTTCAATATTTCGACGATCTTTATATACGAGTACCTCATTGTACGACATTGTTGCATAAATATCGGGTTTAGGGGACTGCCACATAGCCGGCTGTGGAGGGGATGTGGTGACGATATGTGTCACGCACACCACATCCGCTCCACAGCCGCGGCTATGTGGCAGCCCCTTAAACTTGGCCTCTCTGCATTATAGTACTTTTCCAGGACAGCTATATTGCTTTCAAATATTTTGTTTTAATTGTCATCATTTTGCAGATGTTACAGACATATAAATAAGCCATACATTTTGATAAGAAGTTGATTTTGATAAGAAGAACAAACGTTTATTAGCTTTGGAGATAAAATAAAACTGATTTAGCATTCTAATCTCATTGTCAGTTACGGGCTTTATCTTTAATTTGGTTAGAAAGTAGTGTTCGTGATTTACTCGATCCAAGGTTAATTTACTTTAATACACGTGCCGCACTGTTTGAATTTTCATTTACTAAGTACATGATTATACATGACGCTTTATTTCACACGTTCGTATCATAAACATGATGGAATTGTAATCCCTCTAAGTAATATCAAGTATCCATCCAGACAACAAAATGTCTAAAATCGGGTCATAAGATGTCTTATGATCGATTTTAAACATTTTTTAGACATTTTGTTGTCTGGATAGTTAGAACTTTTTATTGCTCTATTTATAACCATTTGTCTCAAATATATTATTTGAAGTACTATAGATTAAATATTAATTGCGCAGTTTCCTCCGATATTATATTATAATAATAATCTAGTATTAATAATATTGAGGAAAAGATGAATATTATTTAATATAATGTATTAATATATTAATATAAGCAATTCTCAATACTATTTAGAAATTAAATAAATTAAATCTTAGATTTTAACTAAAATTTCATTCAATAGAAACAATAGTCAATAGAGGCTCTCACCGCTTGTGACGGGATAGAATAATAAATTGAGATGAACAAGAAAGTCTGATATCGTTTTGTGAAATTAGCAATTATAATCAAAATATTAAGTATTAAAGACAGACGGATTAAAATAGAATTTAAAAAATCTGATAACTTACAAATGCGCAGCAGCTGAGTAATAATTATATAAAACCGTAATTTAGTGTGTTAAATACATTTATTAATTTTCTTCGATACAGGTAGAATAAAGTTAATATTCCTTAATTATTTCCGCGACTTCAATTGTTCCCGGAATCCCTTTTCATCCCTGATTACTAATCACAAAAATTTATCCAGGGTCGGTGTTACCCGCTGGACATGGTTTCATTTGAAGGTGACATGTTTTATCCGTATAAAGGCGCTAGTAGACGGATGTTATTTAAAACGCACGCATATCCATTCGTGCGAACATAACCTGATATTTCATCCCGCAGTATATGCTGGTTTGCACGTGTATTATATTTTGTAGCTCACGCAGCCAAGTGAGCACACCTTATTAGCTCTATCCACTTTGGTTGGATCATAATAAAACAAAATGCAGCACGACGACGTGAGTAAAACTCAGAATTTTTATTTTAACTATTATCATTAATGTGATTTTAACCATAATAATCCTTACAGGTTGTATGGAGTGTTATCAATAAATCATTTTGTTCCTTCAAAGTCAAGTAAGTGCGCTCTTAAAAACTGAATAACCGTGCAAAAGAATTCTGATAATTTTAATTTTATTACTATAATTGTAACATCTCTTTCGCAGTACAAAGACACAACGGTTCTGCAGAAATGAGTTCAATCTTACCGGTTTGTGCAGTAGAGCTGCATGTCCTCTTGCAAACAGTCAATATGCTACGATTCGAGAGGAAAATGGTATCATTTATCTATACATGAGAACAGCAGAGAGGTAGGTTACACATATGATTTGCTACTTGTAGTGTTGGTATTATTCTTTGTGAAACTATTGGAATTATGAATTTTTTTAAAACTATATTAAAGCTAGAATCAATTTCAGTTCAGACATAATTGTAGCTTGAAATCTATGAAATGAATTTTTATCTTATGTATGCATATATGTATACAATATTTTTACATATATATTAATATGTATTGATTTAAATATTAATTTCTTTTAGGATACATACACCTAAAAATAGCTGGGAGAAAGTCAAACTGTCCAGGAATTTTGAAAAGGCGATACACCAAATTAATGAAAATCTACTTTACTGGCCTGGTTTCATAAAGGCAAAATGCAAGCAAAGATATCTCAAGATCACGCAGTATCTTATTCGGATGAGGAAGTTTAGGTTAAGACGTCAGAAGAAAATTGTACCACTTCAGAGGAAAATTGAAAGAAGAGAAAGGCGAAGAGAAGAAAAGGCTCTGGTTGCTGCAAAATTAGAAAATGCAATTGAAAAGCAGCTTATGGAGAGGCTGAAGAAAGGATTGGTAATATTAGATTTTATATTTTCGTTACTATAAAAGTTAAATATATTTTAAGAAATATTTATTTTGTTGATATTTCAGTATGAGGGTATTTACAACTTCCCGCAACGAGTGTTTGAGAAGGCTGTGGAGGCTGTTGAAGTTGAACGAGAAAGCGAGGCAGAAAGCGAGCAGGAAGAAGAGCAGGAAAGAGAACTCGAGAAGGAGGTGGAAATGGAATTAGAAGCGGACGAGAGGGAAATTGAGCAAGATGATCTGGAATACGTTGAAGCTGACAGCGACGACGATGATGACTTTGAAGACGATGAGGACGACATTGAAGAGCTTTCTATGGTGAGAGTGATAAAAAAATTATTCATTAAAGATAATTTCTTTACTTTAGGAATATTTCTTTATAAATTCGCCTTATAAATATTGTGTAGGATGAAGATAGTGACTCTGGACAGAAGGAAGAAGTTAAATTATCAGACAGCTTTGAATCCGAAGCTAGTGACATCGAGGTAAGAATGCTTTAGCTCAAAGTACGCCTGTTTCATTGTGAGTCGTTATATAAATTGCTCATGTTTCATTAGGATTTAGTCAAGCCAACTACAAGCAAGAAGACAAAGGGACCGAAAGTTACCCGAAAAGGAAAGAAAGTGCAGAAGAAACCGCGAGCGAGAGTGGAAATCGAATACGAAGTTGAAGAGGAAAGTCAACAGAATAAACGGGCGCGTATATAACAAAATTGTACTATATAAATATATAAAAAATTATCTTTATAATAAAATTATAAAACTTCATACGTTGTTATCCAATATTTTAATTGACAAAATAATCACAATGTGATAGTATTTTAAACCATCAGTACTCCAATTAAAACACGTTTTAATTTGCCTCGAAAATCCAATAAAAGAATATTAGAAGAATTTAGCTTCTAAGGGTGTCTCGTCGTTAATATTTTCCTCAAGACGTGTAATTGTAAAGTTTCAAACTTTTCGACAGTATGTGAAGATGGCATTAAAAAATTATTATTATATTATATTACACGCAGCAAATTCTTTCGTAAACGTTGGCAAACTTGCAAGATATTTACAAATGCAAAGAATATTTCTATACATTTTTTTAATATACATAAATATACATAAATGACAATTACATAATATATGACATTAATACTAGAGAAGTGCCAATGATTAACATACATATATCTATTTAAGTGTACTATATATGTGTGTACATGTATATATACATATATATGTGAAGGGATGTATATATACATATATATGTGAAGGGATATAGGGGGAGAAAGTAAATCAATTTAATTATTTACATACTGCAGCAAAGGTCGTGGAAAATTGGAAAAAATGCACCATTATCAACTTTTCTATATTCATAAACTAGCCATATATCGAGTGCTTTGTAGTGTTAAAAATCGAGTCGCTCCAATAACGTTTATATTTAGTAAAACCGTTCTCAGGTCGAAAGCAGCGCGTTCAAAAATTCCGCCCGCAGTGCGAGCTGGCGGCGGTGCCGGGCGGGAGAGGCGCGAAGACAGTGGATCTCGCCACGGCGCGGCGGAAGGGGAATCGGAGCGTCCGTAGCAGACGACGACGATTGACGCGAAATCGCAAACGGACCCCGAGAGAGTGGTGCGTCGCCCCGCGGTCGCCGAGAATCTCTTCCCGAGACTCAGACGGGAGGAGGGAACGGCTTCCTCTCGTCGCCGCGGGCGTCCAGCTCGATCGAAGGAGTCCGGCTGCCGTCGAGGGAGTCCGTAGCGGGGCGTCAGTGCCTCGGTCCGCAGTGCCACGGCATTGCGCATTCGTCGGGGCACGTCACGCACGTTGACCGTTTCGCTCGCCGCCGCCGTGGGTACGCGGCACTCGCGCGCGACGCGACGCGAGCGGGCCCCGGCCAGGAGCATGGTGAACCGACCGCGATCTCGCCCCGTCGCCCGCTATTTATAGAGCGAATAGGTTAATCGGCGAGATCGGTCGGCACGCAGGTGAGCGGCGAGACGAGCGGCGCCGAGCGTAGCGCGTAAGGCTTTGGGCGTGCGACGTTGACGCGACGTTTCAACGCCGCCCCGGGGAAGGCGAGGGAGGGTTAATCTCGAGAGCCGACGTTTCCCGCGACGCGGATCCCACGCTCCCCCGTCGAGCACGTCGAGAGCGCGCGCGATAAGCCGGAGGCGGCGCGTAGCGCTATCAACGCGCTCGTTGCGCGGATTTATCTCCTATCGAGGGTGGTTTCGCAACCGGCGCAACTCGTCGTCCCTCGCTCTCATTCTCTCTATCGCACTATCGCGCGACGCGGGTACCAGGCTACCAGCACCTCCGATCAACCGTGTGACCTCCGGCTGAGCGAGCGCGTCAAGGGCGTCGACGTGCGGATAATCCGTGATTCTTCTTCCCGCAGGGATGCCGTGGCGTGCGGAATGACGGAGCCGAGGGTCGGTGCCTGCACTTCGGAGAGCGACATGACGCCGCATCGCACAAACGTCTGACTGGGATATCTGCTGCTCCTCGAGTTACCTCGTGTGGCTACGCGCACAAATGCCAGGATGCTGAGCGGCGCTGCCAATATGGAACTGAACAATGTTGGGAGCAACAAAAGTTCCGTATACCTCGCCCTGTCATTCCGAAGGCTATGCCTGGCGACAGTTGGCTTACCACTCATATCGCTGTTGTTCTGCTTCATCACGGCGTACATATTTCAACAGGACGATATTCACGAAACTCATTGTAGGGTAAGCGAAAGCTTTCGTAGTCGTATCATCGTTACCCGAAGCTAGATTAATCGTGTCCCGTTTGTTGAAGGTCTACAATATTCTTCCATCGATCTCAGCCATTACTGGTGTGTCCCCGCAGAGGTATCTATGGCGTATCAGTATAGCGTTACATATTGGTCCTAGGCTGGTTATCGCCAGTGTTTATCACTCATATTATTACAAGATACTTAAGAACATTGAAGATGTGCCTCTAAAAATTATGGGGAGCAGGCTCCTAAACCTATGCTACTGGCTAAACATTGCCGAGGTAGCAGCTTTGTGTGGTGTGACGTACATTTCTAACAGAGAAAATTACTGTAAGTAACACTCAATTTTATATACCTGCCGCTACGATCGAAGGATGGCGCAACTAATTTTAATTAAACGATGTGAAAACTATTTCAGCGGTGCATGAAAAAATTTTCATAGTGTTCATGATTAGCTCGCTCATGTACATGCTGACCGCTGTGAGACTGGGTCGTCTAATAACTCCAAATGCACAAAGTCTTCAGTACAAACAAGCGCTCTTTATGACGAGTCTCGTCAGTACAATCGGTCTTATTATTTTCTTCTTGAAACATCGACTGCTGTGTCACGACTTGGGTAAGAAACACAATTACACGATTATACCTATATAGCTTAAAAATGAGCGTAAATAAAAAAATAATACATGTTATTATTTTGAGCAGCATTTAGTTGGTTTTCGCTATGTGAGTACGTAATAGCTTTTGCAAATATGGGCTTTCACATCACTGTGGTTTTGGACTTTCCAAAAGAACAACTGGTCGTAGGTCACGGTTTACCTGCTGTGAAAATAGATTAACCTTTTAGGATAATTCGTCATTCTCATCGTCATATTAAAGTGCCTATTGCCTCTGCATGGAAGTGCTACAAATCGTGGTTTTTAGGAGGTGAAAGTTCGGCACGCTGCATAATGCACAATTTCACGATTATTTCAGTTTTATGATATTTACGACATTACGATTGTGTTCCACTATTGAGATTAATATCGTTTGCTTCCCGCGATATCTAGGAGATTGATACCATTTTTTATCTTTACTTTTATATTCTCTTGCAATATTGACTATAATATTTGACCAATAATTCTGAATGTAAAAGGGTATGTGATTCAAGAAAAATGAAGACGGAATATCTAGCGCTTCCAAAGTGTGGCACTGGTTACTTTCAAATCGATGAAATATGTAACGGCCTTTTAATATCGTTTAGTAATAGAGTATGATCGTAGTAAACGATAGTTGGAAAAAGTATCCTACATACAAACAGCATTTATCGTTAAGCGTAAATTGAATATTATTCGCATCATATGAGATTACTTGTGAAGACTTTTGAACCTTCTTTTATAGAGACTTTTGCAAGGTGAGAATTCTAGTCGAATATTTTAATTCTAGTCGCGATCTTTTATTCGCTTTATGAGTACTCCTATTTTATCTCATAAGTTGAAATTAGATTATAAGATACATTTACGTCAAATGGACTTTGAGATATTATAATCGTGAGTTCATTAAATGAACATACATAATTTTGAATTATTGCAAAGATTCAAGGCATTGTTGTGTCTTGTTGATAAATCTTACAATGAAAATTGTACGTGTATATGTTAATACTCATTCACCTTGTAAGAGATTAATTCATCTTGTATAGATTTTGAGATAATAAATTCAGCTAATATTCACAAGCCGCTCTATTCGGCATTATTGTAATTACAAACGTAGGATAATCGCTCCTATGTTTGTATGTAGTATACGATAGTTTAATATAACAATTATCGAGACACTGACGATTAAAGCAGTCATAATCGTATTACACGAGAATACGTGTAAACGAGGATTGCATTCGGACCAGCGTGCGTTCAAGGTAAGATCAGTATCTATATATCTCACGCGAATTTATAAGACAAATGTTAAAAGAGTTTCTATCAAGTTTTATGACTGAATCTCTCCATTCATCTCTTGTTTGACACATAGACGACATGTACACGATTTTTAGAGAACATTGTACGAAACTTTTATCGCTAACAATAAATTTGTTTAAATTTGTTAACTAAATGTTGTTAAACATTGATAATTTATTTAAAATTGCATTTTTTATTTAATTATTTTGAAATGTAACATAATTATTGATTTGATAGATTAAATTGTAATAGCAATCTTTGACAAGACGAAACGCCTATTAAGATTTTACGAAATATATTTTATTTCGAGCATTATTAAAAATTATACGATAAAATTTTTAAATGTATTAAATATTTAAATAAATGTTCTCCGAAATTTAAATAAATGTTCTCCGAGAATCTCGTGCATGTTTTTCTATTAAGAAAGTTCCAATGATCAAAAGATCGAAACGAAATTGCATATGTGCGGGTATAGACTGGTAAGGAATGAAAGACTGCAATGTCTATCTCTTGATATTGCACTAATAGGTAATGCTCATTGTAAAGCCGATGGTACGTTATCGCAATGTGTCTCTTAGGATTTTGTTTTAGAAGGCCGATAGTGTCAATGTGACTCTAGATAGCACTCGCAGTTAAATGATATCATTTTTGCACATTTTTACACACGAACATTGTAATTGTAGCATATTTTGATATGACGACTTTTTGTTAAGATTTCTCGTATATCATTATCGAAAAAGAAAGGGGGAGACAGATTGATAGTCGGTGCGTATTTATCGCTAGTTTCTCGCAAGTATATTTGTCGTGGGTAATCATGCAGAGATGTGCTAATAGCTTTAGATGATTTTTGTAATTATCACGAAGAAGTAGCGCTTTGTTCCTTCTGCACACACGGCGAACGCGATCACTCGAGCGTAACATCTCAGTTCCTATTATATTGGAATCTCATTTTTATATATTATACTACGATAAAAAAAAATTAAATGCACTCGGCAGTCGTGTTTAATTTACCGATACCGTTATATCAGAACCCGTGCCAAGTGATGCACTAAAGATATATCACAGAATTTTATTGCCGATATGCCCATTAATGATCTTTAGGTATCTTTAATGAATCACTTGCGTCTTACGCTCCGTTGGCAATCGCTTTGCTCTTCAAATATATTTGTAGCAATGATTCGGAATCTGTTCTATATTACATCTTTTATTCTTATAAAAAAAATCGAAGATCAATATGATTAGATTCATTATAACGGATCGATTATGGATATGAAATATGTGCATTCTAACGGATCGTAGACCTATGTTAATACATTCTCGAAGTACATGTAAAGATATAAATATATATAAAAATTGCGTATTTTCTTATAGATACTCTTGAATTTAAAGTAAATTTTTACTTTTCAGTAAAAATAATAGAATTGTGCAATTAAATGTGAATTAAGCTGTAATCACACTTTTACAGTTCCATTTCTACAATTTTATTGATTTGAATGAGAAATTGTACAATTTTCATATTTATTCTCTTTGAAAAATTATCTTTGAATTCCTCAGAGAATCTATTATTTAAGAAAGATACGCATTAATAAAGCATCTTGTATATGCTTTATTTTAGTTGAGTAACGAACGACACAAGTTATATTGTGAGTTGTATGAGAGAATACCAAATTTATCTGATATATAAATATATATGTAAGTAGAAATTAATAGTATGTATAAAAGAGTTTTTTAGAAATATAATATTAACTTGCAGAAATAAATTCCAAACTTACTACGAAACGAAAAATTTTGGTAATAAGTTTTACTCGCGCTAACTTTTTGTTTTTGCGAAAGATTTAAAAGTTATGTGGTAGAAAGAGGTAGTCCCACTAATATTAATTTTAAAAACGCTAATATTGTAAAATGATACTTCCAAAGAAAACTGCTAAATATTTATTTAGCAATCATCTTTTTGTGATTCATAATCGCCTCATAGTTGTTCTGCGATTTATTGATATTCATAAATTTATTGGTAAAATATCAATCCTCAGAGTCATTCGAGGAAACTGAAGAGATTAAACGCTGTAAAGTGTAAAGAGAAAATTGTTCGTCGTTATCTTGTTTAAAAATATTTTTTCTTCTCCGTAAGACGAGCACACACTTACGGGAAAAGCTTTTAAGGGTGAAAGTTCTGAGAACATTTGAAAATTTCGTCATATGAATTTTTCCATTGGCGATAATGTGTGTGTGACTAAACATATCTGTCAAGAATTTCTATTGTACTTGAAGCTCTCTTCTTTCGCTGTAAATAACGCTAGAATGATATACAGATGTCTTGTACAAACGACAGAGTGTATATCAACGGTATAATCAAGCAAACAGTATGATGATTCACCCTTCGTTGATACGAAAATTTAAACATACAAGCTTGAAACGAAATCTTTACACAAATACTCACTGTCGAGTTGCAGCCATTTTTTTCTGCGACTCGTACTTTTCGAAATAATTTTGCTACTGAAACTTTTTTTTTTCTAATTTACAACGTATATCGAAAATGATATCGATAAAGTGCTACGATCTCACGAAGGAGCTGCGCGTTCCCGACATATTATTTGAATAATTAACAATTCTGTGATAATAAGCACAAAGCAGCGTTGCTATATTCCATTTCACAAGTTAGGTTGCTTATTTGCTTAAATAAATTTCTCCTAAACACTCCACTTTCCTTCAAGCTACATAGTTTGCTCATACATATTTAAGCATGCCAAAAATTTTAATTGTATATTATCACAGAATTCATTTTCTCTGTTTTTATATTTAAATCGACTAGTGAAGTCCTATAGTTATAAATTATTATTAAAATAAAAAAATTAATGAAATAAGTAGCAGTAAGTCTCTAGTTAATTAGTTTTATTAGTTTTGTAATCTATCCTCAATCCCTAATCTGATTTTGGGAAATTTTATCGATAGAAAAAAACTTATTGAATATAGTTTGCGCCATATTCTATTATTAATTAATTCAATTTCTTCGCACATGTGTACGTTGTACGTTGTACTTGCGACAAATTTCGAAATCCGACTTGAAAATTTCCGCAGTGACGAAAGCAAACCTGCGCCCACAGCGTTTCTGATATCTCTTTCATCTCTGCCACAGTCCCGTGTACTATAAATCAGAGTGAGAGCAATCGAGCCTCGAATCCAGCTGAAACTTGCAGCATTGCCGAAGGTAATTGAACTCTGTTGACCTTAATGTAAGGGAATAAACGAGCGCGATTAAATGGCTATCGTGTGACATGAAACGAGAACTTTCATCAGTCTCTCGCGTAACCAAATTTAACAAGTCGCTTCCTTCGGCCGTGCCTCAGATTGGACAAAGGCTCGATATATTCTGTTCGCATGGCTACTGATTTTATGTCACTCTATGAAATAACTGTATTTTCCTACACACACGTACACACACGCACATAAACACAATTGGTCGAGGCCATCGTCCGATGTAATGTATTTCCGATGTGCATACGACCACTTTGTAATATAGTGTATATTTCTTGTAATCGGTTTAGGGCGGGTGCCCTATACTGTGATTATAAAAGTGTATTTCTGTGTATGTGATGACTTGATAACGGGTTACGACACTGATTCCGATCAGGGCAAGAATGATTTCTATTTGTAACGAACGATTGTCAAATAAAAACTATCGTATACAACCACAATCTATTCTTATTAAACCTCACTAAATTAACAATCTACATATATTTTTTAAAAATTGAAATAGATAATTTTGATAATTTCAAATATTTGACATTATTAAACAGTCTTTAGAGAGACACAGAGATATTAAACAATCTTCATATGTAAAAGTGACAATATAAATGTAATAATTAATGATATATGATATATGTTTTTTATCATAGATTTTTTAAATATTCGTTTTATTTTTTATTTTTATATAACTATTTTCGAGTGTTATTTTATCAGATTCTTCTATATTTTACGCATTATATTATTTTTATATAGAATACTCTAGTAAATTAGAGATCATTGAATCTGGTCATACAATCAAAGTACTGATAATGGAGAGTTTAGATCCAATTCTTTTTAACGAGCATATAAAGAGATAAATTTCTATTTCTCTGCAAAACATTTGCCAAGTTGTTAATAAATAATGAATCATATAGTGTGCTCCTGTTTTCTATTAACGAATCTATAAATAAATATATTTTTTTTTATTGACTTTTTTATATCAAAAAGTGCGGTTGAACTGGACAGGTGAGTTCAAACGTTTATACATAACACTTAATGTCACTAAACTGACTGGACTGCTTTTAAAGCTCTCTTATCAATGACAAGATGATTTTTATGTTACATTTTTCAAGATTTTGATACTTGATTTTGGTACCAAATTGTTTAAACAGATTTAATAAATGTAATCTTAGAACATTTCGTTTTCAACATATAATTCTTTGTTATTATATTGTTAAATTTTGCAGGTTTTCTTGAATAAAATTGTTTATCAATTTAGAGTCGATTTTATTAATACAAAAACATTATTGAAACATATTTGACAATTTCTTCTAAGTATGAAAATTATATACATGAAATTAAATTAAAAACTAACTAATTAATGAATAACACTACAATTCGAAATTGGTTATAATTTGAGATTTATCATCACTTTAAGTCTGTAATAATTTTAGTCTCTGTGGTCGAGAAAAATTATATGATATCTAGTACCCATAATTCTCCTCTCCTCTCTCTCTCTCTCTCTTTCTTTCTCGCGTGCGCAACATATTCGAATTTAAAAATATTACCTTAAGACACATAACTAATGTACGAAAAAAGTCTTGAGGTCAATATTAGCCCTCAGTCTTCTTCAAGCTTTACCGTTTTTTCCTAAACAAACCGTCCCTATTCCTAAGCACTCTCAATCCCGAGATGTTTGCATCTTTGACCGTATCGTTATTCTCGTCGAACTTCTCCATGGGTCCCTTTATCATAATATCAATCCTAGGAGCTACCAGGACGATTTCGACACACCGTTTGCACCGCTACACAAATCTAGGGCCGTAAATATCGATGTCGAAGACCGGAAGCTGACGACACAACGGACGATAAGCTTCTTGACATTCCTGGCACTGCGACAAGATCAGGACTCCCAGTTTCGCGTCGTTACAGATCTTCGATTTTACACACCACCGACGTGATAAATAATTCGTTCAAGCCAACAGGCAATCGGTCACACAATCACACCAATCTCGCGATTTCGCGTTGCAAGTTACGAACTAGCCGGAGCCTAATTGAAGAAAACCATGCACACAGCCCCGTCGGCGAATCCCTCGTCGGGGATCGAAATCCTGGGGACGGCCTTCTCGTCCCCGCAGCAATCCTCGTAATCGACCTCGAACACCTTTATTTCGGACGTTCGGTGGCCCCCGATGTTCTCCGGCTCGTCAGCCTCGAGAAGAGAGATGATCTCAGGATCGCCGTCCCAAATCTCGGTTTTTATCACGCTACGTTCTTGCGCCGCGCGGTCGTGTCCCTTCGACGTTTGCGTCGGCAGGGCGGACTCGTCGACGTTCTGCAAAAATCGCTCCGGCATTCTGACGGCCAACGTCTTCTCGTGGCCGTGCCTCCTCTCGATGCAGGCGTCCAGCATCCGACGAAGCCTCTCCGCACTGTCCTTCTCGGTCGAATGTAACAGCGCTAATGCGTCGAAGAGATTCTCTTCGACGTCGGACGTGCTCTCGTACATTCCTTCGAGGCTATCTTCGAATTTTGTTTGTCAAATGCCTTTCAGGCCGTATTTTGTCTCGGCGGCACTTCTAAATGTTTAGAATTTCACATTTTATTAAGCAGATAATTTCTCCAAAGAGAGATTATTCAATATAATACAATATTCGAAGACCAAGACCAAACATTGATATTTTCAATAAACGCCGCAGTTAAAGTGTAATTTGTAAAATCAAAAAGTATAGCTGGTAAAAAAAAAATAAATATATGTATAATTTTTTTATTTCAAAAAGAAGCAATAAATTGATTAGTCGATAATGTAATGATAGTGTCCCAGGTAGAACAAGGGGAGTTGAAGTAACACTAATATTTCTTAAATGACGAATAAATTCACGATGACGTCTTCGTGACATAATTACGAGTTTTCTACCTGAGGCGTCCTTTTTAAACTTCTCGAGATATTCAGGCCAGATTTGACTTGGGCACGTAATCGCTCGGGGTTAAAAAAAAAACATAGGATGCATTTCGAATGTTTCGGATGTGACATTGTTCGCTCACGTACGACGTTGCGAAACGGCGTTCTTGAACGAATTAAGGGCCGGTCATGCACGAAGGAGTGTAGCAGGCAAGTGGTCCTGCGGACTGGTAACAATCCGGGGAATTGTACGGACAGGGACGTTCTACGGGATTTAGATATGCGAATAGTATCTCGGGACGGACGTTCGCCGTGAAATGTGCCGAAGGAAGGTGGCCGGCATTTATCGGGCTCGATCGTCGACTCGCCGCCTTGTATATCGACGGAATCGCATCGACGACGCACCATTGTTCTCGTGGCTGTTTGCTAATAGAATCCAGTGCTTATGATCGTCGTCCACCGGGAGTCCCGGATACTGGACATTGAATATTCAATAAACGCATTTCAACGTCTACCGGGCCAGCGACGTGCACGCGTGATGGACACGCGCGGTCCGTTGCGACGACGACTCGAAGCGATCTCGTTGCGATATCGCCCTGTTTTCACTTATTTCATTATTCGCGATAATTCTATAACGAGCTGCGTCTTACGTCCATCGAGATTAATTTTCACCTCGGTTTAAGTGACTTTTTATCTTTTTGCAAATTGAATAACATTGAATAATTCAGTGAGTTTTTATCTTTTTCTAACAATTAGAAAAAGATAAAAAGTCAATGAGTCATTCAAGTCACTCAAGTCAGTCTAAAAAAATTTAAAAAAGATAAAAGATACATAATCGAGATTAAAATTAATCTACTTTGGTAAAAGTGAATATTAGATGATTGCCACGTTTCGTTTCCGGATTTAAAAACACCAACAAACCTTGGTCTAACCTTCAGAATCTTCACATTTATGAAAAAATTGATATAGAAACAATTTTCGAACAAATATTTTGTTCAATTTCTGTTATTATAATATTTATAATTGTCAGTTTTTATTTTAAGCATTTAATTTTTTATTATTCTATGTATTTCAGTTATTAGTTATTTAATATACATACATACAGATATCACTTATAAATATAAAATACTTCATATAACAATTACAGATGTGACAAAAAAATTTTCTTTCTTAATCGAACGATTTCAAATAGTCTTTTACTGCACGGCAATTTTCCTAGCATTTATTTTCACGGATTCTCGTAGAATAGGAATCGTTCTCTCGGGCATCAGCTCCTCTTGTACTATCCCGTACCCGCGTAACGCGCTTTTTCAAGATTTTCTGTCAACATAGACCGGTACGCGCGTTTCTTCGTCGCGCTTTTTCGGGAAACGGCGACGCGGGGGCGGTAGGATGGGCGAGCGGAAAAGCATCCAATTATCATGCCCGATGCCGGGGCTTCTCACCCTGCACAAGCTCGGTACCAGAATCGACTGGAATCCGGCCGGGAAGCCGGGCCCGGTAGACGTCGAACGAGTGGGATTATTCCGCGTCCGGGTTCGGGGCCGGGGAGCCGTGCGGGGGCGGGCCGAGGGAACAATGTCGGAAACGACGGGGACGGTATGCCGAGATATGCAGGATATCGCGCAGAACTGCGATCCTTCGAGGTCTGTGCGAGGAGAGCGAGAGAGCTATGAGGATACAGCAGCGGCGCAAGTATAGTGAGCCAGATATGTACGCCCCGCGGCGCCGCTCCGGGAGAGAGAGAGAGAGAGAGGAGAGAGAGAGAATGAGAGAGAAAGATAGCGAGAGAGAGAGAATACATCTCTAAGTGTATTACCTCCCCGAGGTGAAAAGGGAGAGAGCGAGAGAGAGAGAGAGAGAGAGAGAGAGAAGGGCAGCGTACCGCCTAAATATGTAATAATATCTACGGGAGATACCGGCATTCCCCGACCTCGAGAAGAATTCGATCAAAATGTGTCGCGATACTCTCCCGGTATGCCAGGTGAGGTACGCGCTCACCTCCCTTCTCCTTTCGCCCTCCGACCCCTTCTGGTAGCTTCCTACCGCTTTTCGCCCCTTTCGGCCCCTTTCACACCGCCGCCTCGCTCCGTCGCGTCTCCTCCGCGTCTTCTTCCGTCGTTGCTTTGTCCTCGTTTGCACACTATCGGATACAATAAGAGTAGACGCAGACGGTCTTGCGCCTCCGAAGACTGCGTTGTTCGAGACTACCATCTACCTCTCCTCCTCCACCCCCTCTCCACCCCCTCGTGTATGAAATCTCGATCGACGGGATAAAGGAGTGAAATATATCACAGATTTTACTACGTTTCCTTCGAGTTACGAATTTTTCTTATCAGACGGAGCCGATTTTTTTCTCCTTCGTAATTTTTTCGCCTTTGGAATTAATTTTTAAATTGTTCTATGCTTTTTCCGACATTTTAACGATCTTAAAATCTGATATCGCGATTTATGGAAAATAATAATATTAGAAATTGAAAAGACTATTGCAAAATATAAAGGTATAATAATTATCGCATTGAAAAGAATTATTTCGGAGTTATATTGTAATTCTTACTTTGTTTTCGTCAATTATATCGTAAAAAATAATTCTACATGTTTGCGCGTCGTAACAATAAATAAAATCGCAAATGAAATTTATGAAGAAAAAGTACGAGAAAAAGGGAGTAAGAATCGGCATATACATGATAAAAGTCCGTAGGAAATAAGGGAAGGAATAATTTAGAGTCGCTTACCGCGAGGCGATTCCGTCTAAAGGAGAAAATCCTCATATTGCGCGAGCAGCGTCTCTGCTTTTAGGTGCAGCAGGAATTTCCGAATGCGCCATTCGCGTGATATTTTAATACTTTATACCTCACCGTCCTTGCGAGTAAATCTCTGCCATGATAAGACCCGTCAGGAATTTCACCCCCGCGGAACATCCGCCGTTTATAAGAAATGTTTTCGAAGTTTATGAGGGCGACGCGAAGTCCTGGTATGGGGGCGGACCTAAAGCCTTCACCCTTCTTCCTTTTCTCTCTTCCTTTTTTTTTTATTCTTCCTTTTTAAATAAAAGCAACGCCGATAGAGGAAAAGCGCCGTGTCGCAAAACTGACAATAAAATGACGTCGTCTTTGAAATATCGTCGAAAAATGCGATGAGAAATTTTTCGTCAAAAATTTGCACTAACAATACAGCGTGCATCGTTAAACTCGCATTTAATTTTCCGAGTGATTGCATATTGAATATTTTGCAGGAAACTAGATAGGATCGCAAATAATTATAATAATTGTCATATATATTTATCATGTAATTTGCTTCCTATTTCATTAAACGGGATGTTTTAATCATTTCCGCGAATAATAATATGCCATCATTTATATTTGTATTCTTCGCAATAGGTTCCTTCTAAATTACAAACGGTTTCAGTTGTTCCGCGCAACGATTGAGAAGTATCGTCTTGGAAATTAAATCTCAAACTTTCTACATAATATCAACGTTCAAAATGCGTAGTTTGTGAGTGTATAACAGTCGCGACGTCGACGCTTTCCGTGACATTGCGAAACAAGAGCATCGTGCACGCTTATGATCTTGACTGTAATTCTACGGTTACCATATTCTGAGTTGCTCCGGCTAACGCGATGTCCAATCTGAGCATTGTGACGTCATGAATTTAGACGCAGACTAGAATTAACTGTCTTCCGTATCAGACGATGCAACTCTGAACAATACACGCACGATAAATGCATCTCGCGCGAGATGATACGTCTGAGTTCCTCTAAATTGTGTTTTTACGTGATAAAAACACAATTTAGAATTTGATAAAAACGCGATGCAACTTCCTCTCGATCTACAAATACTCTTGTTACGCAAATAGAATAAACTTTCCAAGATATTTTCTAAGAGATGAAGAAAAT
>VBVQ01003663.1:0-17804 GCA_011636635.1 Tetramorium simillimum
CCCCTCCCCACAATTGCTCTCTCACCCTCTGAGTCTGTCTCGCTCCACCTCTCAACGATATTCGTCTTCTCCCTTCCCCATTGCGATCTATTCTCTCCCTCTTTCGCATGATACGATTCCTCAGTGCCCCCTATCGAGTGTTCCAGTAACTCAACGACGTACCGCCAGATTAAATTCGTACTCGCTCGCCGTGCGCGTCACATTTGAGACGCGCGAGCAGATAAGACGGCGGCGGCGGCGAGGTAGGAAGAGGAAAGAACTTCTCTCGTCGCGACACGAAAGAAAGGGAAGAGATGAGATAGAGAATAGAGAGGGATGAGAAAGAAAGAGGGAGAGAGAGGCACGAGCAGAAACGGATAAGAAGACGGGGATGGGGGAAAGGTAGAGAAGAAAAGAAAGAAAGAACGTTATGCGCAATTGCAACAGCTAAGAGCGAGACGAAGCGGAGGCGAGTGCCGTTGCGATAGCGGGCGAAGAGGGAGAACGTGCCGCTAAGGGAGGAGGTTATACTTAAGGACCAATCAGAATTGAATTCGTCACGAATACCGCGCTGGGGTGGCATGAAAGTTCCTACGCCGTGTGAAAGTAGTTCCAAGTCGGAACGACGCCCATGAGCGGCTAGGCACCGCCCCGCAGACCCCCCACTATCGAAGCGCGCGAGGTACCGGTGGATACGGGCACGCTGGTGCCCATACCGTACTGCGGACAGAGAAAGGGCGAGAGAGAAAGGAGGAGAGACGGAGAGAACCGCGCGCGCGGCACGGCACGCGCGTCACGCAATGTTTCTGCCTTCTCTCTTTCGCTCCGGTCTGCCGGCCGTTCACGGGGATACGTGCACCGCCACCTTTGAATCTTGTAGCGAACTAACCTCGCCAGATCCATTCAGGCATTCAAACGACCAACATCAACGAGCTATCTCGCGATTATCGTTATTGCGGTAGCGGCGTCGTGACACAAATTTATCGTGACACAGAACAGCCTGATCGACAAGTCATACGCTAAACGGGCAGGTAAACAGGTTTAAGAGTGATAAGAATTATGAAACGCCTCGATCATTTTAGATTACGTTAGATCGAACTGCTCCAATATTGCGGATACTTAATGACGCGAGGATGATGTAAAGATAAGAATTAATGTAAAGATGAAAGTATTATCGCCGTTTATGAGGCGTGTAACGCCGTTTTATGGATCAATTAAACGACGATCGCACAATTAAAATGTCGTAAAAGTGAGCTGCGTAAGACCAGTAGTCAAATGAGCAACTTCTACGGCGCGCGCCACGCTAGTATCGGGAGTGTTTATTGGGATGTAAATGTCGCTGGATTATCGTCCCCGCGGTTCGCACCTCGTAAATTATTCTGTAACGAGCCGAGTAATGCCTATCATAAGCTGCTGGAGCTGACCCTAGTTATTTGCTTACTCACTCTTACCATTATGAATACTTAGAGTATTAGCCACCTGTTTAGCTCTCAAAAGTACACGAGAGTAAAAGATATCCAAATTTGAATGTTTCGAGCATTTGAGTTAGCATAAATAGAAACCGGTTAAATCATTCGAAGCGAAATGACATCGGCAATCTGTTCAATTAATCTAAATAGTCAAGTATATAAAAAATAGTTATTAGATTCTATTTTTAATTATTAAATGATACAAATAATAATAAATTTAGAAAAGATTGCAATGCATAATGCTAGAGTTATACTCTTTTAACGTGGCTGTAACTCCACTACACATACACATCGTCGATCGCTACGCTGAAAAAGCTTATAAATTACGTAAAAGTTTATTAAGCTTTTAATTTGATGGTGCCGTTGATGAAGACCCAATACAGTTTTCGCTTTGCGAGACTCCGACAGGTGGCAGCCCGTTTGCTTGAAAATCATGACGGCAATAAACTTCGGTTTTATGACCACTTGAACAGAATCGTAAAAGTCAGGGCCTTTAAGCTTATAGCGTAGAAGGGCGCGTGTCGAATATAGTGGGGGCGTGAGGAAAGTCACCATGTGAATAGGGAAGGTGTAACGGGCCATATGGATACCCAAAAATGAGCCTAAATGCCTTCTTTAAAACGGTATTTACAGCAAATGGCTAGTTTCAAAGATACCCCTTTGCTATCGAGTATCGTCTTAAATTTATTGATTTAAATTGAATGAATCTACCGATAAAAGTCAAATATATACTGCTTATGCATTGTTACGCTTTGTCAATGATTTCTATTATTATAATAGTGTATTTTAGTTTTAAATTACACGTTGTATAAATTGAGTATTTATAATCGTGTTTATAACTATATCCTGATATTTCATACGGTACAAATAATATCACTAATTATTAATATGAAAACCTACATGAATGATAGACATTTTCAGTCTATAAATTTTCAAAAAAATTAAAGCGACGAAATGAAAATTTTGGAGAAGAGATTAGGAAGCGTAACTACACGAGAAGACGAACTAAAGTGAAGGGGCCATTGCACCCGAGCCGGGCAAATCTGCGCTCTTGCTAAACCAGCATTCATTCCTCATCGCTCTGGTGGCTTTGGCTCCTCCACTTTCCTCCGAGCAATGGTTCAACGTACTGCTTGGGCTTTTATTCTGGCTGAATCTTCTTTCTTTCTCTCTATTAACACTTTTCGTTTTGCACATTCCTAACCATTTACTTTCTCGCATCTCTTTTTTTTTATATCCAATATTCAATTCAATAATATTTGATAAAAAAATATGGATATTTTAAGATAACATTATTGCTGCCATTTTTTTTATGTGAAGATTGTAAAACTAAAAATGGGAAATATGAAAGAAATAGCGGATAATATTTTAGCGGATTATGTTTTATTGAATTTCTTCAACTAAAATGTTAAATACCATATAGCATTTAATTTGAAGATAATATATAAACTTTTAAATAAATTTTCTTTATTGTAATGTTAATAATGTAAAAACTAAAATTTTAACGACACATAATTTATTTTAATTATGTAATAATTTTATTTTTACTAATAAAATGACACTTTAAAAGATATAATCCTAAATTTTGGATTAGCGTGCATGTATTTTCATAACGATAGCTTTTCTAACTAAATATTGTTATATTTGCTTAATTATACTGTTCAAAGTTTATAAGTTTTAAAAAAATCAATTAGCGCAATGTATATTAATCGGCAGCGCATCAGGAGCAAAGATAAAATCGCAAGGATTCGGAAGATGCTTCCTTTGCCATCTGGCGGTCTTTCGGGTCATCACCTGATTGCAAAGGTTGCATCAAATTTTCTGTAGTTTCGCAGTCGATATAGAAATTGTATAATAATCAACGATACATATAAATAATATATATAAATAATAATATAAAACGTATTGTGCAATCTCTGTTTTGAAAATTCTAAATTCAAACTAACGCTGCTATCGTTACGAAAAACACTTGTCGCCGTAAATTTTCACGATGCATGAATGCATTTATAAATCACATGATAAGAGTAGTATTTATATGTTTATTTTCTATAATACAGAATAATACCTAAAATAAGAACATTGTTATTTGCAAGTATGATAATGATCGAAAGATGTATGAACGAGTTTCTTGCGAAACAAAAAGAATAATTGAAAAGCTATCGAAGGTGAAACGTGTTTATAGTAAGAAGAAAAGAACGCGCGAGGACAGCTATTACAACTCAGTAGTAATTGACGATCAATTTATTTAATACGTTCAAAACTCGTTAAGCTTAAAAGTGATCTGCCTTACCGGTTGAGAAACCTTTTCTCAGGCGAGGTAAGGCGTTCTAAAGGATAACTGTTAGTAGAAACCTTCACGTGAGAGTTTTGGATATTAGAACATTATGAGAATATGTAATTTGTTTAGAATTTATAGACGTTTTATAATTTAATATCCAATAAAATTTTTAAATTGCTACTTGATGTTCGCGTTACGTTTCTAACGACATAACTAAAATCGCTTTGTTATGAAGTTTGAAATTAAATCGATAATTGTCGATTAAATAATTGAATTAAATAATTTACTTTATAGAGATATTAATAAATTTTACAAAAAAAATGGAATGTAATAGTTTATAACTGTAAAGATTGAAGTATTCCGATTTATATTTTTAAGTATCTTTCATATTCTACAATAGATTTTTGGAAATATTTCAAAATTGTAAAATTTATTTATATCTATACATCTTTTTACACGTGCACTTTGATAAATGTATACGCTAAAATATATGCAATAAATGAGTTGATTATTTTAATTTGCTATGTATAACAACAGGCAAATTGCATCAATATGTTTGAATTGAAACATAAAATGAAATGAACGAGGCCATAAATATACTTAGAGCTAATGGTAGGGTGCGGGTGAGTTATGTTAGAGGATCATTAATTGTACTAACGTTGTAAGAGAACACGCATTATATCCTTGTAAAGAATAACACTCATTCTTTATGAATTATATATTTGAGAAAAAATTTATTTTATTATAACACGATTGATTTAGATTAGAAAATATTTTATCATATTTTTTTCATAACTTTTAAAACCTAACTTATAACATTGCACAAACAAGATTAATATTAATATCTTACCTTGTCATGTTGAATGTAGAAAGACGGCGTTTTCTTCTTTCCCACGAATCAGAAAATTGGACATCTCCGATCTGAAAAGATATATATTTTATATTAATGTAATGCAAAAAGATGTATCAATATTTATTTCATCTATTATATTTGTTAACTTTTAATGTTTTATAATAATGATGTTTTCATAAAATTATTATACATTGCTTTGTATTGTTAAAAGATACTTTCGTATATTAAAATAGCTATTACAAAAAGAATCTATAGAGAAGAAATATAGAAAGAATCCGGTGCACTATACTGTAAATGGGACATAAAAGCATATGGCGTAATATTCTATGAATATCTGGACACTGAACGCGTTTACTTTGTATAAATATGATCATCGAAGCATGAGCTTCTGAATTCGCTGTTTGTATCAAATGAATAATGAATGCCTGATTCTGAGCCCTACAATGATATTCTGTTTGATAAGAACACTGATGCTCCTTGTGCTCGGATCATGTGTGACATTAAGATTGGCGGAGAACTTATCACAGATGATCATGCAACTTTTGCGTTGCGTCAGATTTCAGCTCTTATAATATTAAATTTTTTATTTCCTTTAAATTTAATTTTATTAAAATTTCTGTTAAAATAAAAGAAAGATGTAATCGTATATTGCGATTTTTATCATCGATTTTAATCAAACATTTTAAAAATATATTTCATATTTTTCTAATTCTTTGGTTTGTTCAAAATCTTTTTGTATATCATTTCATAATACGTATATGTGAAAAACTGATGTCATAAAAAAGATGATAAATTTTCATTACTTGGCATACATTATAATGAATAATCTGCAAAATAGTTTTCTGATACGTTAACGCATTGAGTTAAAACTGCGCTATATATAACACGGGATAACTAATCCGCAAAGTAATCAGCGAATCTAGTAGCAACAAGACAGGAGATAATATTACGTAACATCGAGTGCGTGTATATTAATACACTAAAGTGCTGTTGAATCGTTGAAGATTGTGTCTAATATAACAGTAATACATTACTCTGCAACTCTGATCTTTTTGGTATGTTGTGCCATACAATTGACTGCGCGTTGTGAATTTGCAATTCAAACGTTCACGAACATAACATGAATAAATCGGTGGAAGAGGATGGAAGAAAGTGATGGAAGTAAATGCGAAAACGGAGAAATAGGACTAGAGAGAAATATACATATAGAATATAAGAATTTATCACAACGACCGCGCGAGAAATATCTCACGAGGCATACGAAATTTTACAAAACTTGCTAGTCACATAATAATTTTATTTAATGCGTCGAATATTCCGTTTTGCTACAGATTTCATGAATTTTTTAATGATTAAATAAAAATCATTACACAATAATTTTTTACTTAATCATAATTCATAGATGTAATAATTTGGTTTTTCTTTCTTACAATCGTTTACAATCCATTAATTTTCTCGCCATAAATATGAGAACACAAAGGACAATCTTCGTTTTTTAATAAGATCATGATCGTACGATTCGTTCCATGAAGACCGCGTCAACCGCGTAACGAAATAGTAGAGGACAATACCTTTATGCCAGACATTAATAAAGTTCAATGCGTTCAGGCACAACCCTTCGGAACCCTTGCAACGATAGCGTAAGATCCACAAAGGACGACGACGATTTACAGCCGACGATGCTTTAATACAAAAGCTGAATGAAGGATGTCTTTATTAAAGCGCTCTGTACCGAATTTAGGTCAGCGTCTTCCATCACGAAAGTCGTTTTAGACGCAACTACCATGATGATTCCTTTCATGGAGGTTGTTTGAATTGGAGAGAGGGTATAGGCCCGGGCGGATCCTAAACTAAGAGGCGCTCTAAAAAGAAAGGGGAGTGACTTCAGGTATATTTGTACCCCCCCGGAATTCTTTTCGGCAACCCCGCCTCCGAAATAGTCTCTCTGGACCATCTCGCACAACATTCCTTTTGTAGACATCAAGGTCAAGACTGGCTAGAAAAATATGGTATCCCCTGCATCAGAAAAATTGTACACGTTCCTCGACATTCCATTCCGCTTGCGACGTGGCGGACAATCTGTTTTGATCTTAAGATATTAAGCACAGTAACATGTGACAAGAATAAATTATGTGGTAGATATACGACATTGTCTTGATTAAAATGTGAGCGAAAATTTTGCGAAGATTCTTAGTTGATTATAAAATTTGATAAAATTCCATTCCTGCATTCTTCGTCAAAATACTAAAACGCACAAAAACATAAAAATGCAAAAACCACATATGTATGAATATTTTATAATAAGAAAATATTATATAAAATTTTAAAACTAAATATGTAAATTTTTTTCTTACACTAAAATATATTAAAAGATTAGCACATCACGTACACATTAGTAGGAGAAAAATGCATATGTATAGATAGATAATTTTTACTTAAAGAGTATATTATCTTGTTTTTCTGTTTCGCATATCTAATCTTTTGAAATATATATTCCTCTTTATAATTTAATAATTTTAAATTAGAAGCGTTGGAATTCGACTGCCAGAATATCCATTTTACATGTATTATTTCGAGTAACGATGAGATCCGCGACACTAATTGAAAGGACTAATAACACGTAAAACTGTATCGCGAAAAAATTTATAAAGAGAATATGGACAGAGTGCAGGATCAACGGACAAAATTGTACCGAAGTCTGGGGAAGAGGGTGATGAATAATGGATGATACGACGTGACCATCTCGCGCCCAGTATGGCCTGTAGGAGTTAGCCGTAATGGTCCGTAAATTGGTAAACCACAGGGACAATGAAATCGGCGTGCTTCGTTCTGTAAACGCTCTATTATTACGCGCTTTCCTGCCTGTATGATTACGTCAAGCGCAGTGAACTAACATCAAAATAAACGCAATGCAAACACAACTCGAGTTTTTAAGAATATTAAACAAGAGATGATAATGATGTCACATATTATGATTACAGATTCCGATTGAAGTTTATCATACGCTCGTTACATAATATATCGCAAAGTATATGTATATGTAGTAAAAGACTAGTATTACTGTATTTCGAATCACGCAATAAAATAAATTATTTATAATGATAAAAAAATTACATTGAAGTTTCCGTGTTATGTGTTAGAAAATAAACAGTTATTTGAGTTATTACATCAATATAATCAATATCAAATAAATTAAAGTTATAGTTATTTAATTTTTATTTAGAATTCACATTATAAACTTTAAAAAATTTGGTACAAAATTTCGGTTTTAACTAGATATTAAAAATATTTTGTTGCTTCAAAGTTCTGGTTTCGTAATAAAATTATCATGTAAGGAAGTTTGGCGAAATAGATTTACGAAAATAATGACAACAGCTTTGTGAAAAATTTTGTGAAAAATAATCCAGTTCTCGAGGAAATAAAGGCAGAAATTATTCACGTAATCATAGCTTTGTAACGAGAACCACAAAGAAAAAGATATATCGTACTACGAGGCTTAGCAGCCCTATAATACTCAGGAAAACTATCTCCAACAGGAACACTCTAACTTGTCTAATCTGTTGTACAAATAGGTAACATTAGTTCTTAACTTTGCTGTAGGCACTTAATACACAGATTGTAACATGGAAGTTTTAGTATAAAAATGTTCAAGCTATAAATGTTATATGAACAAAATTTTTATCATTAATTTTCATCTAATTACGATAGAATAAAAAGGGATATAATATTATCTATATAAGTAAACTTTTATCGCTGTTTAAAATCTTTATATTTCATGTAACATTGTACATAATCATCATATTTACGAATACAATTATTAATAATTGTGTATGAAACATGAGCTATACTTGGTGCATAATTATATGCTATAATTATTTTAATAACTACAATATTCTTTAAAGATAAAGCTCTTGAAAAAGTGATTTCAATGTAAATTTCGTTTTATAAGCAGAACAGGTATAAATCGATAATCATACGAAAACATTATGAATCCTGGTGAGAATCTGTCAATTATTCCACGACTACTGGTTTCTACCTACTTAAAGCAATGGGGCATAAGCGTAAATGGTATTACACGCGATAACCTTAGGCGTTAACAAGTTCAGGCCGATGACTGAACGCGCGCGCGCGCGCGTACGTGTCAGATTAGAGAGATAAGTACATAAATGAGTTTCCGGTGCACGTATAAATAATGTAAAACCGGCTAACACAATATGGCATGCAAAAAAAAACGATCGAAGAAATGCGATCATTCCATAATTGTATTCCGTGACAAATCGGGGGAAAAAAATAAAATTTCTTTAATCAGAAAACTTAAAGATAATTTAATTTTTAGATCCCGACACTTTTGGCGCGCTGTGTACACAACGATTACCATTTGATAGCAGCATTTAAATCAATTGGAATGTGCAATGTGTCAGTCATGATAATAACACTTTGCGGTAGTCGCATTTGACAAATGATAAAAGGTTTATCAAGCATAGGTTACATCAACAAGAATTTCCAGCCATATCTCATTAAAGTTTAATATGACCAGCGCTAAAATGGCAGCAACAATTATCAGAGAAAACTTTACTTAAATATAATTAATATTTTGAATATATTTTCATATAAATAAAAAATTTTTTCTGCGCTGAAAACCTCACATTTTTTCGAAAAAAAAGAAACACAATCGTTATATATTTCTTGCATTATGTTCTTCGCAAAAATATGAGCGATTATAGAAATAATAGAAACTTGCACTGCAAATTTGTAGAGCAATAATCGTAAATTGGCAAACTATATTAATAATAAATATATGTATATTGTTGCGCATAGGATATGCGGTAACTGCATGCATAATCCTAGCTCAGACTGCTATATAGTATGTTATATATTTTTGTATTGTTGCGTTCACACGTTACTAAAACCAAGAATCGAAAATTCCTTCCTTGTTACATAATATCTAGTGGTGGTGTACAATTTTTATGGTAAATTGTGTGTTGTACGATCCTTGTTACGCGATCAAACGTGCAGACGCTGTAGTTTAGAAACAATGGAACCAGATAAGATCATATGCGCGCGCGCGTGTGTGTGTAAGACAGAAGTCGCGGATTAGTCCTAGATATCCTGCGTGTAGGCTTGGACAGGGTCATACGGGGTACGGAGTGTAAAAAGACTCTACGTGGGCTGGTGAGCTTTTCATCACGCAGGTTCATCGGGGCCACGAAGAGAGATCCGGGGAATGCGCACGCTCTGAAGAAGTGCCGAGATGGACCAAGTCGAGAGGAGAGCTATGCGAGAAACCAATGAGAACGCGACCTTTCGCTCTTATCTCCCTTTGTCCGTTTCTTTTCTGCGTTCCACAATCTTAACTTCGTTATTGCGTCCCCTTTCCCAAATAATTATTCATTTTTTACATAAATAATTTTCCTTATTACTTATATTTCTGTTAATTTCATATAGAGTAAAAGTTCGTTGCATCCGTTTTTCTGATTCAGTTCTTAAACGTTTTAAGAAGATGGAAACGTTTCTTTTTCGGTCTCTTATTTAAAGATGCAATCCTTCTTGCTTTTCCAATTCAGTATCTTCGCTACGTCGTCACGCGATCATCTTTCATCTCCTATTTTTGTCCCGACATGATATCGCTTTTTTTATTCATATCTCTCTTTCTCTTTCTAATTCTTTTTCTTCTTTATTCATACTTTCTTTCCTTTTTCGCTATGTATATTTCCTTCCTTTCCTTCTCTCAACAATGTTTGTCACCTCCTATTTTTGTTACAATCTAATAAATGTTTATTTTTTATTTTTTTTTGTCAATTTTTCTTTCTTTTCTCAAGTCGCTTCTTTAACTGCACAGTTATTTCTCTCGCCATATGTGCCTCTCTATTCTTTTTAATCTCTGTGTGGTCTACGATATTTGCTAATTTAAAAAAAACGTCTTTCAATATTTCAACAGTTTATTCAATACTTTATTAGAAAATAATATATGCAAAATCAATATTTCATTATACAATGTTCTATCTTCAGTTTTAATTAATTTGCTCCAGTTCTTTATTTATCTCTTTCAGTCACAACATATGATAATATTGTATCATTATACTATGGCAATTAAGTACAAATTGTAGAATTTTATAATCCATAATTTAATCTTATAGTTTCGCTGACGAGTTTATCAGAAATCTGAGCATATTTACTATGCACGGTTTTTCGCTACTTGTAAGCAAATATGGCAGAGACTGCGAAAGGAGAGAAAACATTTATCTGATATATACTACATTTATATAACGTGCGCGGAGTCGAAACATACCGTGAAACTCGAGCTAAAGTACTCAGTGTGTTAGGCAATGAAGTGTAAGTGGATACGTTTTGTGATCTGTTAAAATGTGATGATATCAGCGTTCTTTTACGATGGAGAACTTGGTCAGTTATTTACAGGAACTTGTAAGTTGCGAATATCAAAATGTTAAAGAATAAATAGTACTCAGAAAAATTTAAAAAGGCAGATTATGTTAAAAAACAAATAAATCAGTAAGGAATTTATTATTATAGTAGATAAAAACTTGTGTATAAATTTTGTTTCAGCTTAATGGTAGGAATTTAATTTATTAAAAATAAAATGGACAGATTTAAAAGTATGATTATGTCTTATTAAATCTTCAAAATCAATATTGAATTTTCATTCATCATCTAAATAATCAGTTTTTAATAAATCTTGTATGTTATCGTATTATAATAAAACTTTTCTTAAATATCGCAGTTTACACGTCACATCAATAATTATAAATAAAATGTAGATAATCATGTTTATAATATTTATAGAAACAGCTTTTGTAATGTTATAATATTTAAAGAAACACCTTTTACTGATCTATTTGTGTTAATTATAAGTACATATTATAGATTACTGTGAAGAATGGTTATAGAAATGAAAAAATATGAAAAATGCCTAGAAATGTTAAATGTACAGAAAATACCTGATAATAGAACTTCAATAAAGGTTGGTAAAACGAGCGTTGGGTTGCTAGGGTTGCATCACTGACTACCATAATGCACTGCGCTCAGCTGACATTACAAAATGGCCGCTCGCGGCTTGGGCGTGGTCGTTTCGTATCAATTAAAATTTTTCGTTCTCAAATTCGTAAATACGTCTTAAGGAACTGTCGAGATCAGAATGGAATTAATATGTAGGAAAACAGCACTGTGACGCGATTTACACTTCCACTTCGAGAAACGCCTGACTCGACGTGATTGTCGCGGCACGCGATGTGGATGCCGCTACTTCTGTAGCAGCCATCTTGGTGATACTCCCTCCATCATGCGCGCGCGGTCCTCGTGTCACAGCCTCCGTCTCGCCTTTCTATTTTATCTCTCTTTCCCTCCACTCTCCGCTCTTGTGTTCTTTCTGTCCGTTTTTCTGCATCTTTAGAGCGATATTCTACCGCGACAATCTCTTTCTACTGATGCGCCATTTAAGAATGCTCTTTTTTATCTTGGAGAACGCGACACGCCATTGTCTTGAGCGATCGATATCGTCAGACAATTGTAGCGTGTTTGCCGAACTCGATGATTTTTATATCTTTTTACTTCGGGACCAATCTTTATTATTACGTTTACGTAAATCTTAAGTATTTTCGTCAAATATATTCGCGATGTGTTTGACACAATAAAAAGTACAGTCATCATTTTGAGATTTTCTTTTAAAAGTGTAAATAATAAAATGCCGCGGAATCGTGAAGTCTAGATATAAGTAGCCAGTAACAATTCGATCGAAATAGAGCGTCGCCAAAACGGCGACACGGACACCCCTCTACGTGTCTCCCCTATTCCGGCCCAGCTCGCCTGTATCCCCCATACATCTCTAGGGCGACTCGTCTCATGGTGAAACGACGCGACTTAGTATTGTAGGCATTCCGAACGAAAGTACGGGGACGTCAGCGTGCGCTGTCGCGAGGAAAATTAACGGCGGCGACGAGGACGGCGGTGACGACAATTTTGAAATTCGCGAAGCGTCGCGGATCGCGCCGAGATCACCGAAAAGGCGTTAACAACGGCGACGCCGGATGACGGGTCGCGGCGAGGGCGACGAGGGAGGGAGGTCGGTCGGAAACGGCTTTCGAAACATTCGTGGGTAAGTAAGTGTGAGTGCCGTGTGCACGCGCGAGATCGCGTTGCGGTTGTGTGCGTGCGTTCTGTTTGGCGGCACAAAGCTGGTTTTCGTCGCGGCGGGCATTCTGTCCGGAGGACCGGGCGAGGGAAGCCGGGGAAGAGTGGGTACGGCCATCTTGGCTGCTTGTACCGTCCTATCTCTCCCTCACATATGCGTCTCCTCGTGCCTCCGTCGCGTCCCGCGCCTGCGTATCTCGGAACACAGCGCCACTGGATTTCTTCTCCTTCCTCTTCGGCGCGGCCGCCGCCACCGTTCTCTTCCTTCTCTCCTTCGTCTTCTTCCTTCTCCTCTTTTTTTTTTGCCATCGCCCATCCTTTGACACGTGCCGCCGGCCGATTCCAGCAGAAGTGCGATACTAATGGCGCGATCGAAATCTAAAGCACGTTCTGGCTACTTAACGGTCAATCTACTTTAAACAGTTCGGGATAGAAAACATTTATCTTTAGATTGCAATCTTAAATTTGCGTTACCACCCACGTGATTTTTTTACACCTCCCGACTTCGATTGCGATTAAACGCGATTCGCGTAACTCAATTTAATGTTTTCTACAACTTAAGATTTTCCATTATCGGATCTTAACCGTGTAAATTTATACTATTTGAATTATGGGAAACGCAATAATTTAAGATATTTTATTTACGCTCGTGTAAAAATATTATGTAACAATACGCAATAAATTCCAATATCAACTGGGCAATATCACTTCGCAATAAGATCTGCTACGAACAAGCAAGATCTGCTATAAACTTGTCATATTCGATCCGCTGCAAATATTTCATAAATTTATTAATGGCTTTGAACGATGTGCGGGGAGTTGAAAAGCTCGCCGGATAATCACTTTGCTTTCACCTACGGCGGACAGAATAACGCTGTGTATGTATATACTCGATAACGCGACCATTTATTATACCGCTGATAGTATTCCAATGTCATTAATTTATTCCATCGCGAATTGTAAATTAAATATATGGTACTTCGTTACAAACCAGACTGATTCGATGTGCATTTCAGATAATTAATAAACGATAAAGTAGAATCGTTAAAATGACTATCACATTCATGACTGAATGGTTGCTTTACTTCGAGTATCAATTGCCATAGTTTTGCTTCTTTCTGCAATATAAAGCCGCTCTAATACTTTGCCAAAAATAGTTATTATAGATATTAAAATATATTGCCTTTTCATAAAATCGAAAAAAATATATAATTAATAATTAGAAAATGAACAAGAGGGAAAACTCTAATTATATTTCTTTCCGATTTTTTTAATTTGTTTAATATAATAAATGTCTTTCATTTGTATAACAGGATAATTACTTATTTAATGATTCAATGCATTTAAATTAATTAAATTAAAGAAAGGATAGATTCAAGATTCTTCTATTCTTTCCTATAAAGAAGTAAAAATATATTTGTTTTTATAGCTTTGAACACGTAGGTAGAATATTTCCGTCTCTTAAGATATAATTAAAAGTGTTCACATATATAATATTTGCAATATATAACGCTCCAATTTAATTCATTGATGAAAATTTGTTGCTCCACATATATTCGTGTTGCGAAATCGAATGTTATCGGGACGTGGATCGTAAAACCGGTCCTGTCATATTCTGGTACCAGCGATAAAAATCGAGATTTCATCTTTTTTTTATTCACGTCATAAAGATTGAATTAAATTTGATACGATTCAAAGTTCCATTGCTTGCTACTTCTATCTTGCGGGAAAGAAATAAAATCTTGCTTTACACATGCTAGTGAATCGCGAAAATATTCAAACAAACCTTAACAAAATACTGCTAAAACATTTTTTTATGATAAAAATTTTATTATATTACTATTCCTACATATACATATTTATAGCACACATCATATGTTTACACGTATTTGTGCAACAATTTTTGTTATTAAGATATAGAACATATTTCGCGAGTATTGTTTATTGTTGCGAAATTTTCAATTTGAATGTAACGCAAAGATATCGCTAATAAAATATTTCACACCTAGTGGGACGTTAAAGCTTCTCCGCAACGCATCTCCGCCATTAACTCCGGACGCCGTGCTCAGACTTACTGCATATTGATCTCATCAATCCTATCTTCCACCTTCCCTTCCCCAGTCTTCCCTTCTGTCTGTTCTTCCCTTCCCTTCCCTCGTATCACAACTGACGCGGGACTGTAAATTATGTTTGATCGATATTCGGGAAATGAATACAACTACGCGAAATTGGATCGTGGTTTTTCACGAAATAATAGAGACAATTTTATTGTGGATAAAATGGAAAAAAAATTAAGAAGAGAAATAATATATAACAAACTAATAATTAAATTTAATAGCGCGCGTATATAATGCCAGAACGCGAATTCTCAGATTTGAAGAATACATATAGCAAAAAGCTTCGCTTTTTCAAATATCGAGTTAACAATGCTTTACAATAAATTCCAAGATTTTATCTGAGAATGCTGTTCCCGTCATCAGTTAGGTTGAAAAGGAATCATTGGCTTCGAAGTCCCATTTACGACTGTCATTTACAATTAGCCTAACCAACTACTATTTCTATCATAATTTACAGATACATTTTACGTGCATTAAATGATTTGCTACATGACGGCAATATATTACAATTAGTGGAATATGCATTTGCTACTAAAGCAATCTACATGAAATATTGTCGTTGATGCAGCAATAAACATTTGCTATTTTTAATTAATATTTTTTCATTCGAAATTATATTTTGTTTGATAAAACTTTTTAAGAAATTTGTTGTCTGGCATTCAATATGCATAATTTTTAATTTCATTTTTATTCGCTATTACGATGGAAAATTATAAATGAATATAAATTATGAAAGTGAAATATGAGACAAAAATGATATATCGGAATATTAATTTTTGGAGACGGTTACCGAAATTTATAGAGACAGATATTTTATCAGTAAATTCTAGTTTGCATATGACTTTACTAAATACACAGAAATAAAATCGCCGCCGCACACGCACGCACACGCGTTTCATGTTTTTTTTTCCCCCCTTCGAATTTTGCTGGCAGATAATTCCGAGTCAACAGGCAGACTTGATTTTGCGGCGTGAAACATCGCGAATAATCCGTGACGTGGTAACGACGAGAACGGCCAATCTGGTTGCACTTTTATGCGCTGTTTGGCACACGAAACGCACGTCGCGCCTATAAAACGCATAAAGCGTCAGGTATAAGTGGCCGGCGCGCTCTCTCTCCCAACCGAACCTCTTAAAACGAGCGCGCGCACGCCGCTGCCTTGGCCGGATCCAGTAAAAGTTACCTTTTGTTTGATAGCCGGCTAAATCGGCCTGGCAACCCCCTAATGCGTCATTACTGTCGGACTTTACTGCTGCCTCGTATCATTTCACTTAGGTATATTGATATGGCAACGAGTTCTCGACCTATCCCAACACCAACGATCTTACCGCGCTATCCACGAAGATGTTAGTCACATACTGAGTTTTACATAATTTCCGTTATGCGTGCATGAGGAAGCAATTACTTATTCTAGACGAAGATTTCTCTTTTTAGATTATCACGGAAAATTTTTAATTGTGTGTCGTTAATCTCACGATGCACAGTTTCAATTTCCTGTTTACCGCCGATGAATAAGCATTGGTAGGATAAGCATTTACATATTAAATATTACTTGAAAAAGACGTATTTTGTTATTACTGCAATGTTATCACTTTTATTAGAATGAATTTTAATGTTTTCAAATCTTATTCTTTTTCTTCAATTGTCAATTAAAATTGCAATGAAAAAGTACCTTTTGATATCAACCCTAATCACGACTTTGTTTAAAATAATTAATAAGCTATTATAAAATAAATTTTATGAAAAAATAAAATGAAAATGAAATTAAACTATGTTTTACATTTTATACCTTTCTAAGTGCATAATATTTCAGGAAAGATGTTCGTTGACGTTAAATACGAGACATCGCCGATGATTACAGTTTATCTTTTCTAGTTTATATCGAGAACACAAAGTCCAAACCTATTTCTGCTTTCTGAACCATTTATTAAATATCAGTTACTCTAAAAATGATTACTTAACTTTTGGGTAAAGATTTTAATATTGTATTTTTAATAACATAATATTTGTTATTTCTTAAAGTTTGATTTACTAGTAAATTAAAAATTATTTTAGAAATCTTTATACAATAATACATCAGAAACTATGAAAATTTTATTATATTGAAATATCAACTTTTTATCATCGATAAATGCATCAAAGAATTCATTGAATGTGAGACAACTGTTAATTTAATGTTACACAAAAATATTATTTATTATATACACACCATCACATGTTATACAAAGTTGACATTTTATTATAAAAAACAAATATATAATAAAAATAAATATTTATGTAGACGCTTTCGCATCATATCTATTTCATATAAATTGTGCGTTAAAATAATATTCGCAAGTTGGCAAATATTTTCACGTTAGCGCAGAAACGATGGAAATTTTTTTACATCTGACATTTTTACCGAAATGTTATTGCGAGCGTTCCAGAGGCTGTTGTCACTGATGCACGACGGATAAATTAATGGTCTGTTTTGTGTTCTCAATAGCTCAGCAACCTCATAAGTTTCTAATTTAACAACTGTTTATTTGTCTTGCACCAGACAGGGCAAATCTATAAATACTAGAATATAAAACGTTTTGCGTTTGCCTCGTAGCAGTTTTCGTTGTAAGCCATCTAAGATTATTTTTCATTGCGAATAAAATTAATATATAGGTATTGCACAGTATCAAACTATACTATTGAACGTTTGTTCAATAAGTTATAAAGTTTGTTTTGATTACAGCAAATTGTAATGGGCACATTCATATATATGTTAATCTCTAATTATATATTCGATTGTTACATTCGTAAAACGATTCATAAATATGATATAAAAATACATATAATGTGATTAAATATGTACATGTGTACATATATGTATGTAAACACAAATTTTAGATGTTTCATTTCTCGTGCATTTTTTGCTGATAGATTTCTTAGTTAATTTAGAGTCACTTTTTTAATAAAAATGTCAAAAGATATGT
>VBVQ01003664.1:0-16981 GCA_011636635.1 Tetramorium simillimum
GATTTATATCTAGGAAATTTATTGTAATTATATCATTGAAGATTATACGTGCAATTTATTGTTCATTGATGATCAGTAAAAGGCAAAAAATGGAGACGCCGGGGATCGAACCCGGGGCCTTTCACATGCAAAGCGAACGCTCTACCACTGAGCTACATCCCCTGATAACAATCAAAATGTTTTTAGTAATTAAGAAATATATCCAAGAGTTAATCACGAAAATAAAAAAATAGAATGTAAAAAATTATTGGGAACAATAATGTCTCTCTTTGATCAAAATTTTGCTAAAAGAAAATTCGGTATTGGTATATGTGGCGAAGAAAAAAGTATATAAAGCCTATATATGTATGAAATTTTTTGTACTTATATCACTGTTGATTATACGTGCAATTTATTGTGTATTAATGATCAATAAAAGAAAAAATGGAGACGCCGGGGATTGAACCCGGGGCCTTTCACATGCAAAGCGAACGCTCTACCACTGAGCTACGTCCCCTGATAACAATCAAAATGTTTTTTGCAATTAAGAAATATATTCGAGAATTAATTATGAAAAAAATGAAATGTAAAAATTATTGGGAACAAAATTGGGAACTTTCTTGTATCAAAATTTTCCTAAGAGAAAATTTGAAATCGACATATTTGGCGAAGAAAAAAGTATATAGGGTATTTCTATCTATGAGATTTATTGTAATTTTATTATTGTAATATTATTGACGATTATATGTGTAATTTATTGTCCATTGATGATCAGTAATTGAAAAAAAATGGAGATGCCGGGGATCGAATCCGGGGCCTTTCACATGCAAAGCGAACGCTCTACCACTGAGCTACATCCCCTGACAACAATCAAATGTTTTAATCATAATTATTTTTATCGTTTTTGTGAAGCAGAAAATGTGGAATAAAAAAAATTAAATATGTACACGATTTTATAAAAATGAAATCAATAGCTTTGTTTGGTTTCTTGTACAAAATTCATATATATAAATATTTTTATTCGAGCTGTACTGATTTAGTTAGTAAATTAACAGCAACATATTAATGCTCTCGAAATAATACTGTCGCTAACTTACTAATTTAATCAATAAGTTTTAATTAAAGATATTAAAATATGAGTGAATTTTAAGCGAATTCGGTGAAAAAAATTAAAGGGGATTTGTATCTATGAAATTTATTGTATAATTATATCATTGGGGATTATCTGCGTAATTTGTTGTTCATTCATGATCAGTAAAAGAAAAAAATGGAGATGCCGGGGATCGAACCCGGGGCCTTTCACATGCAAAGCGAACGCTCTACCACTGAGCTACATCCCCTGATAACAATCAAAAATTTATCAGAATTATTGACCTAATTTTTATGTACTTATCCATATATGCAATCGATTTATTTTAAGACAAGATACACTGATTAAATTAGTAAGCTATGTAGCAGCAGCATTATTTTGAAAGCATTATCATTTTCGCGAGAGTAATGCCAGTCCACATTCTACAGATCGTGCCGATACATTGCCATTGTCTTCTAGAAGATGGTTACACCGGCAAGGTCGACTCGTAACTATTCACTGCCCCGGCAACTACCTCTTCTCGATCAGTAAAAAGCAGGCTCGCGATTATAGAGAGCGTAAAGGGCCGCGGAGAATCAAAGGGCATTCGTGGTTGTGCCAGGGCGGATCGGAGCGCTCGCATAATGTACCATTGTTGTTTTTTCGATGTCGAGAGGGACGCGCGCGAGGCTGCGTCGCTCTGTATCGTTTCTGAAGAATCTCGCAATAATGCGCGTCGCACGGTAATTCCGACGAGAGCGATGCGATTCCGCCGTCTTTGCGCTTTCGTTCGCGAGGCGATCGAGCCGAGTTCCGCTCGTTCCGGCGCGGATGTCCGCGGGGTACGTTCGACAGTGTTCTTTCTTTCATCCTCTACTATTCTCGCTGCAGAGCCATAACTAGACTGGTAAACACTGCCATACGTGCCAGACCACATAAACAACGAGTTTTACGTGTGTATGTATAATGAAAGTATCGCGAGTATGGAAAATTGAAAGCACGTGAAAAGTAATGCGGGATCTTCGTTTTTTAAGAAAAGACTGCTTTGTTTAAAATAGTGGAAATTTTTTCCGTAAATATGATAGAAGTTAAAAGTTTTCATGCACAAAGATTATTTTTTGATATTTTTATATATTTGTTATGATAATTTTTGTATGTGGGGACTTGTATAAAAATTTGCATCGTTTTAACACATATTTTGCAATCCATCTTTTTCTTAACAAACAAAAAATATTAAGAGAATTTATGTTGTTTGTGACAAGTTTTCAATTCTCCGTAACATTTTTATGGAAATATCGATTTCTCTCAATTTGTTGATGTGTAATTCGATCAATTGGGTAAATTAACGGGAATTGGAAATTAGAGACGCTTCAGCGACTAATAAGAGAGATAAGGATCAAGACGAGAATCACAAGAGTGAGTGATGAGCTAACGATTACGTAAAAGTAATGTTAATTGAGAAAATAATAACGCGCTCAGCGCTATGTTACTAATTTAATCACGATCTTGATTGAACAAGTGTATAAACATTACTATATCAAGTCTTTCTTAATTGCTAACCATATTGTCGCCTAAGTTTGCCGAGTTATATGGGCTTATTATTAGACTTTTGATGAATTTGATAACACAACATTCGGCCCGCTTTGGCAAATAATGTCTAATGATCGATATATATAAACACACTCACACACATGCTCATCGTTGGGCTTTATTTGCGTGTATTTGGTATCGGCAAATAAGTTCATTAGGAGGATAACGTGATTGTCGAGGCGTTGCGTCCTGCGTGTGTACAAACGTGCGAGCCCCGAAAAACTTACGATTAATTATCTCTTCGGCCCTCGATGCAACTTATAATGACGGTCGGTGCGTAATGCCGGTGCGCTAGTCACGGGGTGAAAACGCGCAACGACATATGGCACGACACGTGCGACCAAACAACCAGGCTTATGTACAAGGGCGCCGGTAAAATTTTTTACAGAAATCCGCTAATTTCTCTAATTTTGAAGAAATATTACTGTGATGCCTAGAATATTAGAGGTAATTCTTAAATGTTAATATTAATCATGCAAAATACGTTTAACATTGTAACTCTTTTTTATTAAATTTTGCATCGTGACATTGTTATAGGAATTTAATTTTAATAAAATCAAAAGAGCAATTTTTTGGAAGCTTTATAAAAAGCAATCGATAAATTGGAAAGAATGCATCACTATTTTTTATATAAATACGTTTTCGAGAGCTAATTCGTTAATTGTATGCGTGCGTAAGTAATACTTGTTCTTATTCTTAAATTACCTCGTACACTCGACGCCCATGTTTATACGTACACGAATACGATTACACGCCGACTACGATCATTTGAAGGGTACTCAGGCTTTAAGTCCCACGACCTCGCAAAACGACCCTCAACTAAGTCTCTCCTGCGCGAAACTTTTTAACACTCGAACGTGGCGCGGCACGTGTGGATCCGCTGCAATGAGTAGTTTCTAATTGATCGATCGATCCAATTACGCCGAATGTTGAACTGGAAGTAATTTCGACCGCGAGGAATCGCGAGAGGTTCGGAACTGAAAGTGGACGGGTTTGTTACGCAAATTTTTCGTTTCTTTAATACGAAGTAGAAATCTTGGTTATCTTTTACAATGAAACAACCTAAGAAGAAAGAATTCTTTCAAGAGCAAGGTATCCAAAAAATCTTTCAAGAGTAAATCTTAGAATTATTAATTTTAACGAATTAACTCAAAATTTTCATAGAATTAAAAATCTACTTATATTTTTGTGAAGACGTAATCTTTTAAAAAATTCTTTTAAATATCTCTCTGCGATTTTTCCCACGTTCAAAATCGATTGTGAATTGATTGATCCAAGAATAAGCTTTAAAGTTCGTTTAAATATTTTAATAATTCTTTCTCTCGTCAAGAGAAATGACGTATATCTTTATTTTACATCTTAATTGTAAATTAGTTTACATGGCCATTTGCGCTACTTGAAACAAGTATTATTTTGTCAATGTTTTATTTTCGCTGGATGATGTTCTCAGACACGAGACATCTTGCTGAACGATCTGCAGAAATTGAAATTGACGCTACGACGATCGCCCGTGTGATCGTTGATCCGGAAAAAAGAGCGGTCGACGGGAAAACGGCGCGGCTTCTCGTCGGGCGCGTCGGCAGAAGCATTTCTTCGCCGGTCGTTTAACTCGTTCCGCGCGATAAATTGGACACCACTTGACGTAAGGAGAGACGGCATCCCTATAAGCGTACATGAGAAGTAATTAACCATTAGTACGAGCGACCGATCGGCGCCTGCGGACCTTCTGCGATGCAGAAGCCGCCGTAGGCCTTGGCGCTGTGTGCTACCCGTTTATTGATAATATCACTCATTACGGCCTGTAAATTATAACGTACGTCCCTCATTACTTCAATGGGCTCTCATAGACGGTCCATCTACTTGAATTCGAACGCTCCTTCTAGCATCCATTATCGATGCATACCGTGTCTTATTGTTGAACATATTGATTATACAGGATGGTCATTATTTTGTAGCGTCTTGTTTTAAACTCTCCTCTCTTTAGAGAAGGGCGCTTTTCAAACCTTATCAGACATCAAAGAAGATTGTGTAAGCAATATTTTCGTTTCAAGGATGATCGAATTAATGAATAATTATATTTTCTTCATTGATATTTTTTTTTTATTTCCAAGGCTTCTGAAAATCTCGAATCTTAAACGAAGTGGCCTGCGCATTTTTCTTTGTGCGGAGAAGTACGGAAAGTAATTAGCCGGCCGGTTACATCTTAATTATCGGTATTCGCAGCAACGCGTTTTTCGTACGCGCGGGATACACCTGGTGACTTCCGGAGTTGCGACCGGACAAAAAGAGAACGAGAAGAGCGACCCTGCTTCCGTTTCGTCCTTCATGCATGCATTGCGAATAACAATGGAGCCACAGTGTAAACGCACAGCATTTATTCGTGTAACCCCTCTCGAGCGAACGAGTGAGCTGCCCTGGTAGCGATTATTCTTAATATCCCGTAATTATCCGTTTGTTGACGCACAATGTGGCTTAAAGTAACATCATCACGTCGTAAACATACGTTGCGATACAGTGAAAGTGGCATTCCTCTCCATGGATACAGGCTGCTCCAGAATTGTCTCGCATCTTTTTATACGCTGTGTCTGCAACTTGCAAGGAAGGTTTGGTTAGCCTGAAAATTCCTTAAAAAATTGCGAAATTTTGCAAAAATAAAATATACGTGAACCTAATAATTGCATAGTAATTTTTAGTTTGAATAAAAAAAAAATTTTATTAATGGATAGTGTTTTCTTTTAAATGTTCAGAAAATGTGTGCGTTCGAATCTTGAAATAATTAATGGATTAAGAAAGGAGAACGGAACTTACGAAAGGAACTTAAGAAAAATGTTTCTTCAATATTTCTTCGAGTAGTTAAACGTTAGTTTATGACCACTGCCAATCGCGATCGTGATATTATACAGTGTGCAGACTATATTTTCTTGTGCAGAAAAAAAAAGATTTGTTAGTTAAGAATAAGAAAGAGAAGGGAGAAACGTTCATTCGTAGCTTAAAAAAGTATACCTGGCAAGCGCTGGAGAGATGCAATCGTATATAATGATCTTAATGATAGTTCATTGAATGTCTATCGCAGGAAATGCAGGTGGAAAAGGAGAGGCCTCGTCCTTCGGACATTTCTTATTTACGTTGAATAAACCGCTAGAATCGCAAACTGCGTTCTACATCGATTTTGTAAAAGCAATAAGACACGCAACGTGTCACGTTATATCTCACGACTTTTGAAAGATCGCGAAATAGGAACCTATATACATACTTCGTGTTAGATACATTGTATGTGCGCGTTTATAAATATATATTCTTCTACTTAGCAATATGAATTGTAATAACTATTTTTATGAGATTGCGATTCTCTTAAAAATCATACGTGCGATAAGATTCATATTATTCATAGTTAAATATTACAATTATGAATTTTTTATTATTTTATGCTGAAATAAGAATCCTTTTAATGCTTTATTACATCGGTTGAGAATTCCGAATATCGAAATCCATTTATAAGAAAGAGAAAAGGAAGAAAAATTTGATAACAAAAATTTGATGACAAAACTCGCAGCTTTTGATGTAGATTTTTCTTTACGTTGAACATAGTTAAATTAAATTAATTAAATACACAAAGGAAAATACGAAAGTGCACGTCTAAGGAGACGCTTTCTCATAGAAAAGAGAATGACAAAGAGTTAAAAATAACCACTATCACGTTGGCACGTTGAGGAACGTCGACGATGCTTTGATGTGACCGGTCGAAATATGCGATATGTAAGCAAGACTTGCTCGCAGACTTTAAAATTAGTCGTGCTTTGTCTACTCTACGCATGCTTGCCGTCAAGATTTGCATTTATCTCACGTCTACTATAAACCGCATAGAAAACGGATAAATCGTTTTCCCATTTTATCACGTATAAAAGGATATAGAAAAAACACAAAAGCGTTAAAACATTAGTCGATGAATAGACATTTTAAATAGAATGCAAGAAAATTATCAATTTTGAAATATAATTTCCGTATATTAGACAGTTTCAATGTTTAGCAAACTACCATTCCAATATCGAGAAAATGAATCACATTTGATTTTTTGAAATAAAAAGTTTCATAGCGAAAACGTGAGATAATAAGAAAAATGATAATCGTGGCATGCATTGTCCGTGTTTATTTCTGTTGTTAGACACGTTTCGGAGCGAAACTTGATTTTTCCATCGAAAGGAATTTTCATAAAAGATATTTTAAAGTTCTGTCTCTTTTCAAATAATTAATTATTTGGAAGTGTTTTTCGCATAAAATCTCGACATCTGTACAAATAAATTATCCATTGGTGCATTCAATATCTACTATTAGAGAATGCAATCGGTCGAGGCCGTCCTGCATGTTTCGTATTCTGGAGGGAATCAAATGCGCTTCCACGGGAATTGCCCGCGGTCGTATCAAACATTCGCGCGAGCCAACGTGAATCGTGAATAATGTATGGCCGTGTACGCGTATGTTCTCCGCTTATTGAAATTTTCATCGCGCGTCGCCGGACGATGACGTCTCCCTCGCGAAAAGTACCGCGCGCCGTCGCGTTTCCTGGGTGCGTCATCGCGGAACGCAAGAACCGCGCGCGCGGTGGCCGCGCTGAATCAGCGCGGAATTAATCGGATCGCCGCGATTGGTTCCTGATGCGACGGCCGATCGGGATTAATCTAACGGGAATGTCGGGAATTGCTGGCGCAACTGAATAATCTCGATACCGCGTGCGCGCGCGGCGGAGCGCTAATTGTATTTATTAGTGAATGGGCCCTTTGTGCCGCGTCGACCTCGCGAACGCATCCTTCGCAACCGAGCGCTCGCTGTCGTCATCGAAACGCGAGCGTAGAACGCTTCAGCGTTAATGAGAACGATTGAGAGCTAAATTTTGATGATGGTCGCACGCGAAAATGAAAGATAATTTTCATGCCTCGTTAAATTGAATAATAAAACTGAATAAATCTCTTCATTTAATTGCGTGTACATGTAAAAAAGATACGTATTAAATTAGTTGATGAGTAAATGTTTCAAATAAAACTTATTATAGAATTTTGACGAATTGAATTATGTATTGCATACGCTTTTTGAGGAGAAATACAATTTTTCACTTGTAGCTTTTCACTTAATTTTAAGACACGAATATTTTCAATTAAATTATAGATTTTATATAATTAGGGAGAATGTTTTCTTTTTTGCAAATATTTAATGCAATGATTGCAAAAAGTTATAGTTGAAAATTAGCTTTTAAAAAATCTTATCTAGAAGATTTTATTTACTTGAATAAAGGTTATTTATCGGCGGTATGTGTGAAAATAGACGGCGGTATAGGGCAAAGGGAGTAATTTACTCAGTTATCTTCGATCGAATGGGGAAATATCTATGACACGTGCGAGATTGCGGAAATCTAGGCGTATCACTGTAAGCATCACGGACAAATTAAGAAGAAACCGACGGTCCCACAGGCACGGTCTCAATGACGTCATGAGTCCCTTAGGGATCAATCGGAGAGTCAAGTCGTGATGATTGCGACAATCGCGAAGACGCTTCTCAACGAGACGCTCAATTCATCCTCCCTCTATACAACTTTGTCTCTCTTCTATTTTTTTCTCTTGATTTCTCTCCTTGTTCGTTTTATAAGTTACACGTGTCCGGTGGATATTATTACAGTCACAATTCAAATAAGAAGTAAAAGACTTTATAGACACGTGTTTTTAAGAAAGACTATTAATAAAAAAATAGACAAAAATCTTATTTTTGCAGTAGATGCAATTTCCAATTTCAGACACGATCCAATTAATTCGTTCTAATATCTTTAATAATACATCGATTGTTGCGCGAATGATTTGGTAAAGTTTAATCAGAAGCGAAATATTTCAAATATTGTTAATTTTATGGCAGCGTTTAACACGTCAAGAATGAAGGTTTTCATACTTGCGTTTTTTTTTATATTTTAGTTTCCGATGGAGAACCAGGGTTACGAGGAGGACCAGTCGCGTGCAGCAGAAAAACAGTCCACACTCGAGTCTTGCCGACGCGATCAGCAGCTTCGCGTGGACACGATCGATGATCCCGCTGTCGCAAGGACCACGACGCATCCCGAGGGTCACGTGTACGAGGACATCGCGATCGGCGCGAGGACCGACGCTTGCGAGATTCCCGAGCGGACGTCTTGCTCCGACGAGACTCCAGATCCTCGTGAAATTGGAATCGATATCGCTAGGCAAGCTTGGACCAGCAACCCGTCATCCCCCGCGATCGACAGGTCCTTCCAACAGAGCTCGACGTTATTTTCCTCAACTGGGATCAGCACAAATCACGACACCGCGGCCACCTCGTCGGCGTCCAAAACGAGTGAAGATGTCTCCGAGAAAGCTTTTGGGAATCGGGCATCTCGCGAGCTCCCAGCATCTTCTCTACCCGGGCACGTGTCCTCGTCACCTCGGACAAAAGACGATTCGTCGGAGACATCGGTGACGCAGTCCGATCGCCGACCGAATCGTAGACGCAGGAAGAAGGATTGCAAACATTGCCGGAGCAAATTAGCCGGCTCCTGCGAGAAGTTAGACGAATTGATGATCGATGGCAAGGACACGATCCTGAAGGAGAAGGGGAACAATCATGGTGACAAGCACCCGGACGCGTCCACTCTTTTGTTTCGGGAGTCGCTTCTGAGATCGCAGAACATAAAGATCTATCCGCTCGTGAGCAGAGCGAGCCTACGAGACACCTGCGGCGCCAAAAGAAATTCCTCGGCGTTTCCCGCATCTGAGTATGGAGTGCATGCGACGGAGAACCCGGCCAGGTATCTGCTGAACACGGAGAACAATAGGATGTTCGGCCAAGTTGTGGACAGTGCTCAGAGCAAGATACTGGGGGTATCGGGAAATGTGACTGATATGAGGATCAATTCGATATATTCGCAGGACCGTTGGTATGGCAAGGACTCGCAAATATTCTATACTGACGTCAAGGATCAAAATCCTTTTCAAGTAAGTTGTACTGAAAACGAGCATCGAGTTTCTATTTCTTTCCTTTTTAAGTATTATAAAATTTATTTTTATTTCTTTTTATATAATAGATCGATTTTACGATTTCTTGGGAAGTTTCTTCAAATAATTCTTTCAATTGGTGGTGAGAAAAGTATATTAATTAATTTAAATTAAGTCTTATTACAGAATGAGATTATATTAAATATTTGTTTGAAAATATTTATTATATATTTGCATATAATTTAAAGAAATATGTATTTAAAATATAAATACTCTTTGAGGAATATTTAATTCGATTACAATTATTAAATTGTACTTTATTTCTTTTTCTAAAGTTAAATTTTTAAATTTGTAAATTTTGGTATTTGAATTATTATTGCGAGGAACGGGATGGAGAGACGCAGCGACAGCTGCTATGTTCGACTAGTTTCGATTTAACGACTGGCAGATAAACAACACGATGTTTAGTTGAGCACGCAGTCGCTATGTGGCGTATTTATGCATATGTTTCTCGAACATAAGATTCATCCATTGTACCAATAATAAGGGGTAGTACGAGGTGAAAAGCATACTTACCTGGCGCAGAGGCTACCGTGATCATAAAGGCGGTTCCTCCAGGGTGAGGCTCTTCCATTGCACTACGGTCGAGCTGACCCTTGCGAATACCCCTAAAGTGGGTATCTCGGGCGTATAATTTTTGTTAGTCGGGACTGCGTTCGCGCTGTCCCGGAAAAATTCAATCCAAACAGAAATTCTTTTTTTTACATCTTACAATGTTTCGACACTAACAATAAGGGTGAGAATTTACAATAACTCTTAACCTTGTGGGTGGATCGAAAGTTACAGACATGAGACATATTATCCCATGGGGAAACAAGGGGATTTATTTAAACATAGTTTAAAGAAACTATTTTTTTTTAGAAGGTGCTTTATGTAATAATATAAAAAATTATATATTTTTTAATAAATTTTATATATTTAAATAATATATTTTTAAATAAATTTTAAAATAAATTAGAAGAATTTTCATTAATTAATTTTAATATAAACTTTCGTAGTTCGCATTGATTTCACTTTATATGTAGAAAATTAATTATAAACTAATTAAGAAATGCCTTATGTTAAGAAATGCCTTAAAAGTATTTTTCAAAATGTTCTCTAAAAGTTACTGTACAGAATCAGTCTTGAATAGAATCATGATGTTTTGCAAGTTTTTTTTTCAAAGATAGGATTAGATCGTTACGTGTACACCCTTTAGTTTCGTCATTGTTTCGCGGCCTTGTTCATCCACTGAGCGAAAATTAACGCTCGGAGACTAACGTGCGATGCAAACGCGGAGCACGACGCCGTCAACGGGTTACGTCACCGCTACACACGTGCACGTCGCGCGTGCCGGTGTATACGCATGAGCAGGCGTAGAAAAGAGAAAGAGAAGGCCGGCTTTTAGAGCTTCATGACAGGAACGGTCGATCGGCATCTTTGACATTCTGCGCCGGAGCGTACTATTGTGGCCGTTCTTGCGTCTCTCCATCGCGCGCTGTTAAATGTGATCGTTTTTGGCTAGTGGCGATCGAGAGTCGAACGACCGGTAAATGCAGGTAAAGTTTAAAGAAACTATTAAATCTCGACGTAATTATGTCGTACATTATGTACAAAATATAAAAAAATACTACATAATTTTTTTATGTATTTATTATGTATATATATATATATATATATATATTTGTAGAAAAAAATAATTAACGTTTAGAAAAATATATTATAAAAGTATGTATTTATAGAAAATTAATTTTCTATAAACACATAATGCCTCTGATCAGATCTCGTATGATTCGAATTTCTTTTAAAAAAATCTTGTAATCGAAAATATCTGTAACAAAAAATCATAGATATTTATTTATTTATATGTTATGTTGACATTGAAGGACTGTTTCTTTGTCGATTGCTTTCTTCGAATCAATTAGTAGATAATTGTTGTATAGTACATGTAGTTAGTTTTGTAAGACTGTACATATTTCTATAATTGTTAGTCAGTGTACCATAAATTATTATAGTAATAACGATGTTACGTAACGTTTCTATAGTTATAATACAATATTTTCTGAGATAAAATATTTCTATATATATCTTTTATTATAATTAATTATATGCGATATCTTCCGATATATATTTTATTATTTGTCTAAAGAAAGTATTATCGGAGTTTGATATCTTGCATCTCAGTAAATACTTGTCAGGCTTCTTAAAACATGTTATCGTGCTTGAAAAACTCTTTACATCCGAAAGAATAAATATAATATCAAGATTACTCAAGAGTGGCTAAATTTAAAATCACAGATGTGACTTTATTTCGAGCATCTTTCAGCTGTGTTATGCTTTCTATAGATAATTCGGGTCTACTGTCCGGACACTTTAACGATAGCTAAGAAATCATGTGGCTGAGAGGGGCGCATCATACATCTTCAGTTATCATTCCCGTCATAAATAAAACGCGAATTCGAATTTCCGCGGTACACGGAAATCTCGACGAAATTATAGACATATTCTGTAAAATTTTCAACACATTTTCTATTTATTCTGTATATTTATTATGCCGTATTTATTCCTTACTCCAATATTCTTGTTTAGATGAGCAATATGTATTGTTTTGATATTAATCTACAACAGCTGCGAAATGTCTTTACGCAGAAAATTTAGATAATAACATTTACGGCGTAAAATATTACACGATAAAAAAATGTAAGAAATCTGTCGCGGCGTAGACTAATGGAATATCCAGAAATATTTGCCGGATATCCGCGGATATTTTGATTGAAAGTCCTGGTCGACGTGGCGGATCAAATATAGATCGCGAGCGGGTGATTAGAAGGGGCGGTAAATAAAGTAGCAAAACACGGTGAGCCGCAAGAAATTGTACCGAGCGTGTGTTTTGGTACCGCGAGGCCGTATTCGCGGCTCGCCGAGGCGGCTCGTCCGTGACTTCCCGGCCTCGCGCGAGAGAGCTGACAGCCTCCGGAGAAGAAGAAAACGTCCGTCGTCTGGCGCTGCAGCGACGTAAAGAAACAAAACGGAGCGGAAGTGGAAGATGTCTATCTATAGCTGGGCGTGATCGCGACGGCGACGAGCTCCTCCTCGTCGTCGTCGTCGTCGTCGTCGTCGTCGTCGTCGTCGTCGTCGTCAGCGAGCGACGCGTCAGCAAAAATTACGAAAGCGCATTACAATAGGCCAGCGTTTCTCAAATCGCCGTCTATCGGCGATAGGTAGTCCTTGCCATTTGCTTTCGAGCATCTTGTTCCTTTCGATGCGTCGTAAACTCGGTTAAATGCGGAAAATCGTAGAAGCGAAGGTCGAACGCAGGGATATAATTCCTCTGACGTAACCTACTCATCTACATTTTATTATGCGAAAGCTCTGTACCCTTCTTCGCAATTTAAGTGACTCGGATGCATAATTAATTCGCCAACTGCGATTACTGATGAAACTCGAAGAAGTAGATTTGTTACGTGATCGATCATTTTCGATCTGTCGCGCGCTTTCGCAACAGATCGAAAACATCATCTGTTTAATTTTAAAGGCTCGTATTCAGAACGCGTTTTTAAAGATGTTAGCGCGTTTTCATTTTATTTTTATCATTCATAAACGTAAAACAAGAGGATAGAAAGACATAAAAACGCGCTAACATTTTTAGAAACGCGTTCTGAATACGGGCCAAAGTATATCAAGGCTCTGTAAAATTTATATCTTGGGATCAAGTCTTTTTTCTTTAGGAGGAATTATTCTTTTACATGTATCTTCATTTTTTCTTCACTTATCCGTAGGATCACGTTTCTAAAATTAGATGTATCCTGCGCGTATATTCACAGCCTATTTTAGGATCCGGTTCGTTACGTTTCCGTTTTGTTTTTCATTTTAGAGGGCCTATTCCCTACCGGCGCGGACGCATACCCCGACCTCGCAGAATCGCGTTAATTTACGTCGAAGCGTCAGAAACGCGCCGCCACCGCATCCGGCGCGCCTGGACAAGCACCGTCGCGGTTGGACGTTACACCTGGCTCGTCCCCTGAAGGCATCCGGATGCTCAAGTCCGGTCATACCCCTGCTGATCGTCGTGCTGATCCTGCTGGGGGTCGCAGGGGTCGCATTGTACATCGTCTTCGGTGAGTAAACCTTCGTTTATTTTCTTTTACGTACTCTCACTGCTGTCAATAACTTTATTTCTTGGTTTATTAAGTGTGTAATTAAGTGTATAATTTATTAAGTTTATTATAACTAAAGTTTCACGATGACTATATGTTCTTTCGCGAACGTTTCCTATTTTATGATTCGGATTTTGTCGAATGTGGGGAAATTAACAAGAAACTGTTGTCCGTTTTTACATAATTTTTCAGAGCGTAAATTACATTCTTCTAATTATCATACTCATAGTATTTAATTTTAATTTATAAACATTGAAAAAGTAGGAATGTACGAGATATTTAAAATAACTTTTTTACAAGATTGTTTATTCCTTACTCGTTACCTCGCTATTTTAAATGAAATAGAAGACACATTGAAATAACGCGCGCGTTATGTTTTATTGCTTATAAAGTAACAGCGGCGGCTCTCTCGAGATGACAGTTTGATGAAACGTTAGAAATAATTCGCTAGATAGATATATGTTTGTCGGAATGAAATATTATTCAGCCCGAGGTTATCGCTCGATCAGAACGTTTATTGATTTATCACAGAAGCTTAATTCATCTCACGCTCATGCTGACTGCACATTGACTCGCTTCCGTATCGTCGAAGTGTATACAAGAGTGTGCTTCAGATATGCAATTCTGCTACAGATTCCTCTCAGAGACCGTTCATTCTCACAGAGCAAAAATTCAATGAAGTTCCGTCATCTCTTGCAATTTTCTAGCTTTATAATGTTACAAATATCAATTTTTTTATCTGTCTGCTATAATTAATACATCAGTTCAACGTTAAAATAACATTAATAGCACAGAGTTCCTGGACAGCTTACCGTGACCATACAGAACTTACCGATAAATTTGCAAGTCTTCACCGTTTGCTGTGTGAGGGCTTGCGTGCCGGGACACCATATATTAGCCGGGAATAAACGATACACTCGCCACCGCCGGCGCCGTCGCCTTATCGTTCGGGCAATTAAAAGTATCTGCATCCCGCCAGCTGACGGCCGAGGTTTAATTCGACGCAAAGCGTGGCAATTGCTCCAACGAGATGAATTTAACCGCGGGGTCAACAGAACGTTTCCTCTGACCGTGTCTGCGTCGATCGTGCTGAAGCGCGGAGACGCGCGATGAAAAGTAGCAAGAGCCAATGACCGTGTGTCTCTCGCGGACGTTCGGCATCTCTGGAATCCCGAGGCACGAGAGAAAGTTCCACGAAAGGCCGACTCCTTCAACCCCTAACGGCGCAAGACGGAGGGGTACAGAGGTCTCCGTTCTCTGCAACTCTTCATTTTTTTTTCCAAGACTTACGAGAAACCGAGAAGACTTGCAAATTTATGTCTTATATTTATAAATTAAGTTTTTTTACTTCTTTTGTACAATAATAAATTGGCGCTCTAGAGTAATAAAAAAAAAACAAGAATTAAAAAGTTAAAAGAACGAAGAATTGGAAAACATAATTTTGTTCTCCTCGAGTTATTTCTTTTGGAAAGAAATCCGAAAATGCTTTTTTAATAAAGATTTAATTAAGCTCCGTTTCTCGAAAAAAAATAAAATTAAAGAATGAATTAATTAATTGGAGAGAAAATATGATAGGCTACATAATTTGTGAAATTTTTTAGAGCTCTTCTCATGTTTCAGTGCGATCTTTCATTCCTTTGAAGATGATCCTAAAAAAGAAAAGAGTTCAAAAAGAATATAGAGCATTTCTTGACGCTTCATTCGCACTTCCGTTGTTGCGGGAACGCGGTAACGAGCTTTTTCAGCGCGCGATGACTGATCGCGTCCCCTCTCTCTTTTAGAACCCGAGAAGCTCCAGATCATTCAGCAATATCTGAAGTCGTCGACGAGCAGGTTGACGGGGCAGAACTTTACTTCCGGTGTGCCGAACACGCCCATGGTCCCGTATGATGAGTCAAATCTGACGATCGCGACGGCTAACATGACGGCGATGATGGCAGAGACGATCGCCCAGGATGCGTTCACCATGGGCGCCCCTTTAAACGGCGATCCGTCATTTCCGGGAAGCACTCCGGCGTCGAGCGAAGGCGCGGAAACGGAAGCTACGAGTCAGAACATTAATAACGCGACGAGATATTGCGACGATTGCCTCGAGGGAGAGGTGTGCGTCGCCCTCGTCGACGAAGAAGTGCCGATATGCAGGAGCCCCCGCGATCGCGACGATCCCACCGGATGCGCCGGTTTCTGCATCGTCAATAAGCAGAAATGCCACCGTCTTGATGTGGACGCTTTCAGGTTCGTCGCTGTTTATCTTTTTATCGGGATAACTTATCCTATTTATTGATGAATGGCAGTCAGTAAATTCTGTCTAATTTATTATAGTCACCGAGATGTATATGCGTTCATATATTTGCGGAATGATAAATTACGATAAAACATCAACTATCGGTGTTCTGTTAGAGGCATAGAGCTTTGATTTACATTCGCTTCATTCGTTCAATTTAATTTATAACCAATTTGTTATTTATTATATAATTCAGCGAGCTTTTTGTTTTGTTAAAGGTGTGTGGAGGTTGAACACTATTGTTTGGACGATGAGTGGACTTGTTCTAATACGTTATGCATCCCCTTAGAGAAGCATTGCGATGGGCATATGAATTGCTATGATCATTCGGACGAGTACAATTGCGGTAAGTATAAATAGTCTTGATAAATACAATCAAAACACTTATCTCAACTACACGAGATTTTTTTGAACAATTTTACAACGTTATTATTATAGGGTAAATCGGGGTAAACTGGGGTATGATGGCCATACCAGAAAAGATGGCCATAGGCTGCAATTTTTTTAAATAATTGTTAAATAATGCATTTTGAAAGTCATTTTGAAAGAAGATCGATATTTAGAGATACTGTAAATATCAACCTTCTTTAAAAATGATTTAAAAAATGCACTATTTAACAATTATTTAAACAAATTACAGCCTATGGCCATCTTTTCTGGTATGGCCATCATACCCCAGTTTACCCTAATGCAAACCTATGTAGAAGTAGTGAGATTGAATATAATACGTGGGCGGCGTGCAGGGGGAGAGCAAAGCCTGTATCCCCGCGTAAATTTTATAACTTAACTAGAGAGCTCCGCACTCAAAGGCGTGGAAACAAACAGCGTGGATGTAGGTTAAAAACTTTTAAAAGAAAACCTATGTCATTTGTGT
>VBVQ01003665.1:0-17795 GCA_011636635.1 Tetramorium simillimum
GGAGTGGGGGGCGCCTGGGGAGTGCAACGGAAGCGAGCGCTAAAGAGAAAGAGCAAGCACAAGCGAGAGACAAGGATGGAATTGTTAGGGAGCACCGTGGAATGCTGCTAGAGAGAGAGAGAGAGAAAGAGAGAGAGGGGGGGGGGGATTCGACGGAAACAAGCTGCGATCGTAAGCGACGATTCTCTGGTAGCCACTCACGTCACTCCCCCTTGCCTCTCGTCAACCACCCCCATTCGATGTTCCTCTCTTTCGCTCTTTGCGCTCTGCTGACAGTAGTTGCGGCCCGCTACTAGTCAGCCTGGCCGCGTGACTGGCTGACTACACCGCTGCCTACATCACCTACCGCACTGCGACAATTTGATAGCTCGATCGGAGACTGTGAAGTATATCCTCCGGCTTTGTTCTCCATCTCCACCTTTCTCCCTCTCCCACCTCCTTCGTTCTCCGCTATCCCTCCCGCTCTATCTGTCCAGTTCTACGTACCAATTTCAACGAAATTGTTGCACTTGCGTCATTCAACTGTTGCAACACCATTAGGCACCTCCCGCTGCAATTTCACGATGCATATGCGTCTACAGAAAAATTTTCGCTTTCGGATGCTACGAGAGATAGAAGGAAAAGGAGAAAGAAGGAAAGGAGAAGGGAAAGAGAGAAAGAGAAAGGGGAAAGGAGAGATGACGGCGTAAACGATGAATTGTTATGGCATTGAGTTATTTACGATCCACCCGCGTGTCGAATATGATAGGTTGTTAGCGCGGAAAAATACGCTACGAATGGCACCACATTTCTAGATATGGTTCTAATTATCTCAATGTTCTTCGAACGTAAATGTTTCGAATCTCTTGCGAGACATACGCATTGTACAAAACTGCAGATATCGAAATAGACTATTGTTACTAAAAAATTATTTTAAACGTCTCAACATATGCCTTAGAATATCCGATAATTAAACTCATAATTTATTCTCAATTATTTTTACGATCGAGAACATTTCCCGATCGAAAGCACTAAAACCCGCAGGATATAAGCTCTGAGCAACGTTACCTTGCGAAAGGAACGGCGGCCGCCTGCGCCGAGGGGTTAACACTCGACCGAATAGGATTAGAGAACGATAGAATTCCTTATTCACGATCGAATATATCTGCACCCGTCATCTTCCGAGGATCCCAAGTTCAAGATATGTGCGCGATATATATGCCGCCTCACGTCATGATGGGGTGGAGGAGGCGGAGGGGGCAGAGAGGGGGAGCGTCAATAACCCGGCCGTTTCACAAAGGGACGCGACGGCAGGATGAATCGTCGAAGAGGCACGACGCCGATGCCTTTACCGAAGCGAGGCACCTCGAGGCAGTGCTCCTTCCAGGCCACGCCCCGGATGCCTTTGCCTACCTCGTGTCAATGGGGACGAGGGCCTTATTAGAATCGACGGTAATTCGACGACGGGGAAGTTTGTTGATGAGGATTCTAGCTACAGGCAGTCGTTCGGAGCCGATGTCGGAGCTGCGAAAGGGGATGATAGCGTTCTCGCTCGGGAAATGTTTTGACATTATAAATATCTATTAAAAAGATCTAAGAAGGAGAGCGAGAACTTACTACAATGAAAAAAAAAATCTAGGTAAACTTATAAGATGTATTTAGTGATGCAATTTTTAAAATAGTTATTATTACCAAATATAATAATAATAACAAAACATTCGATAATTATGATCACTTCATATTTTATAACATTATTTTGTCGTAACGACATATACGTTTAGTTGAAACTATTTCACCAAGGTTCTTGGTAACTTTTATCAAGACTGGATTATTATAACCAATTATAATTAATCTTTTTTTCAGCGTATAAACAAATCAACAAACGAGTTACAACTGTGATCATTAATCGTTTCGAGAAATCCTGAATAAAATAGATGTATACTTTTTATTTTCTACTATTAATACATTTATTTTTAAAAAATCATATAATATATATTTTCAATATTATTTAATATTTCGTTAATCATATTTCCATTTATCACAATTTTCTTGCATTCTCTATCACGTTACTATACGTTTCAATAAATCTAATAATTACTGTTACTTTTAAGAAACAGTTGATATATTTATATCATTTTCCTAATTTATCGATCGATTACGCGGCTTATCGTACATATCAGTTTACGTTAGTTGAGAATTCTTGCGGATTTGGAACAAAAACTTAAATCTCCGAGGAGGGATGCTACCGTTGAGAGCACGAAGCTTCGAAAACTCATCGAGTTTAGGTACATAGGTGCAACGTACTACATTTCCGCAACTTTGAGCAAACTCTGATTGCTGCACGTGCTTTTCCTAATGTGCTGGGCATGCCTGTCGCTTTTCCTGCTTGCGAATTTCCACACGCCAACGACTGTAAAGTTTCGGTAATAAGTCGAAAGATTAATCGACATACTTGCGCAACACTCTTGAGATTTTTGCGTGCAGATAAGTTAACGACGCAACAGTGTCATTAGGCTTTTAAACAAACTTCTCGATGTTATTAGCGACATATGTTCGTTGCACAAGAGTCGAAAAATGTAATAAAGACTATCGGGGAATGGGACACCGTTAGCGCTTATCTTCGAGGCACTCTGACGGTCTCATTAATTTTACGAAAACCCACCCCGCAAGAATCTCGCCGAAGCCTCCGTTGTTTCCTCGGCTATCACAACACTCTGTCACCCCTTCACACTAGATTCCCCCATTATTAACGTCACTGCGCGGTCCGCCAGAGTGAAGTACACAAAACGCAGGCAACCTGAAGCCCAGTGACAGGATCCATTAGAAGCGGTTTACTTAGGTCCTTCAAGATTAGCCTGCCGCCTCCCCCGCCTCCCTACTTGCGGCTTCTCGGCTCTCTCTTTATCTTTCGCGACACCTAACACTTCGATTTTAGTACTTACAGTACTTGCGTCGAATATAAAAAGTTTGATGGTATTTATGAAAGAGATACAAAGAGCCACCCTAAAATTAGCCTATTTTCGATACCTCGAATTTCAAGCCGAAATGTATGCTGAATGAAGGTATATGATGGTAGATTACTTGTGGAAAAATTTCAAGTTGAGTATTATAAGTTATAAAGTATTGAATTCTATTTTTTTAACTATTCACAATAATTCTAGATTTAAACCAGGATTTTTTCCAGTGTGAAAAGCTTCTTTTAAAAAGTAGATTAAAAACGACTAAATTTCACAAGTCACAGCTTATATTTTCTTAGTTCATATCACGAGGAGATTTGTGTCTGCTGTTTTATTGAATATGCCGTTTCCCGATAAAATTCATACTCTTTCGATGACGCGTGTCTTGACGCGATACCTTCGACTGCTACGGAATTTCAAACTTGGCGACACGTGGCAGGTAATTTAGTATCGCATAATAATGGAGCAAAGGAGAGCTCGGAGAAGCCGCATCTCTCTCCTTCGCATCTCTATCTCCGCAGTTGCGTTGCGGCGTAAAGTCCCCGTTTACAATGACACGCTTTAATTAAAAGATTACGTTTCGCGTCTCAAGGTAACTTCGTCCTTACTAATTCCGATGCGCGTAGTGCTAATCCCTCTAGTTCTTCATTAAAGTCGCACGACTATCTTTTTTTCTACGACGCTTTTTCATGATGCCCGTTCGCCTGCAATTCATTGTTGCGGCAAACAGCCAGGCGTGTTTCCTACATTTTTCCACTCGTTATCCGTCCAGCTTTAATGCCCGCGGTGAATCGTCCGCGCTCACGCCGATCCGTTCGAAACGATAATTATGATACTACCCCTTGTGACGGATCTCAGCACGGCCCGTGCCCTCCCAGGAAGAGAGTTTTACGCAGCGCGAACGCGTTAAAAAACCTTCCGGTCTGCCATGAAGATTGATGATCGAGCCCGCAGCCGACGGGCTGCCCGAAGATTCGCTCGGGAAACTTTTTTTTTATTCCTCCCCTCTTTAATAGGTTACGTCACTCGGGGAACGAAAACGCCCTGAGTAGCACCCACGGCACAGTTGGCCTCGACGACAAAAGAAAAGGACGGACCTCACCCGTGCGGAGTATGGATAGTACCCTCCGGTGCTTACCACGTTTTTTCGTCATTACCCGTCGCCGTTACAGGCAGGATAAGATCGTGAGTCGAGTTAGCCACGTAAATTGGCTTAAGGGATTTGCGTCTCGGTACGCTTAATAGTGTGTGTCGTACTCGACGGTTATGCCGACGGTCAGAAATCGCGTCTGCTTCGATATTGTATACATGTGCGTCGCTGTTAATCTTTGCCGGTTGAATCCCTTAATCAGCAATCGATCGTGATTTAACGACATTGACTATTTCAACGCGACCAGTGCGTACATTTTCCTATTTTCCTATTTTATTCCTATTATTTGAAGCATTCCTATTAAATATTCCTATATTTGAAGCATATTTCATTTCATTATTCTTGTGATGGAAGAAAAAATTGCCATCGTGCCCTGTACGCATATAGAAAATTTTACAAATCCGTAAAGAAGTAAAAGTAATTTTAAAGATGAAAAAATGGAGCACTGGTATTTAATAAGACTCAGAAATTAATAATTTAGAGATGTAAATGTTGACTTCAAAAATTAAGATCTTAACAATTAAAAACAAACTAAGAGTCGAAGATACAGCAATTTAAAATATTTCAAATAGATCTAGAATTTGAAGATTGAAGCATAGTAAAATCGTTCAAAAGATCGTTCAACAAGCAGAGCTCTAGAACTCTTGACTGGAAAACACAATCTGAAAGTTTCATCGATTGGAGGCAATCGCAAGTTTACATAACTATTTCGATTTTTGTAAAAAATGTTTTTACGGTTATTATACTTATATTCTTACTTTGATACTTTAAAATTTCCTAAAAAATTTATACGCTACATTAAGAGAGATATTTTTTTCAATGTACATGAGTGGGAATCATAATCATGGCGTTCAGTTCTGTCAATAAGTAAATAATTGAGCAATTAAGGCAAAGTCGTTGCACTCATAAGAAGCGGATGCGTCATTTCGATCGATCGGCCTGTTGGCACGGTGTGGGTAGAAGATTGAGATATTTATAAAGGCAATCCCTGTGGACGCAGCATGGGGAAGAGGATATAAGCCCCGGTGGATGAGGATTAAGGGTGCGTTTAAGGGCTGTTTACGGTTTTGCGGACGCCACGATATCAGCCTGCGCGTATAAGCTGCAGTGCTGCGGAATTTCGGATCGTGGTTTATGGATAGCTTGAAATAGGTACGGGGAAGCCTAACAGGCGGAGGATAAACCTTCACTGCTCTATAGTAGATTACATAAGAGCGTGCGATCGATGTGTCCATAATTAACGTTAATTCGTAATGAGATGTTAATGCATAATTCTCGCAAAGAGAATTCACCAAAGTCAAAACCTTCCTAGGAGATTTCACAAATATTAAATATTATAAAATAGTAAATTAGTAAAATAGAATCTTACATTTGCAATTATATTGCTCCAATTTCTTAGTGAGCTTTTCAAATTAAATTTACACGTCTCAGCAGAAATAAAAGCTTTGAATCACAATGCGAATAAAGATTTTTTAATTATGATTTCGTTTCTTCAATATCAACAATATCATTAATGTTGCACTTTCATTTTGAATTCCAAGTAGTTTCGAGAGGAGTAAAATGATACATGTAATTCGTCACTTTCTATCATTACTGTCCGAAATTGCTGTAATTTTCGTTATACAATTCTTTCTGAAATAGCCTGGTAATATTTTCTGCTGCGGCTACATTCAAATATGTTAGTCATACTAAACTAATATTTGTCCTGTCTACTATATTTGTCACGAGATGGTTTGTCGCGTTATTTTTCTACTACAAACCGGACACGCATGTCACAGTAATTCCCGCGAAGTGTTACACACACGCACGCTCTCGCGCAACGCAGAGTATTCTAACATGCAATATTTATTTCAGCATTGGATTTTTTAACGAACCTAAAATTAATGTTTCTTTAACAACGATCTAACTAGAATGATTTTAAAAATTGCATTAATTAATTAAGAAATATAGAATTATACAAATACAAGAAATATAGACGTAACGTAATCGTGATTTTGTTTTGATATACATGGCGGTGCTGATTGAGTAAAAAATGTTATAATTTCATTTTGTCGTATAACTGCGCGCGCGAGGAGAACATATCGAATCGATGTCAGAGGAAATGCAACCTTATTAATTCCATTCTTTTCCCTTGCCAAATTAACTTCACTCTGCAAAGTTTCCTTCAGAAAATAAGTTTAACAAATATGCTAAATCGATATCGGGCGCATCTGAGTCTGCACCGTTGCAACCTGTCAACTGTCGTGTTAAACAACATATTACAAGGCAAACCTGCGACTAACTACAATCTCTCCTGGGGTCGACACGGCATCCTGCGCAACCCAACTTTCTCATAATTCGTGCTGACAGCAATCTATTTATCCGGTGACTGACGACTCTTCGAGTCGCTGCAATTTTCAAACCGCACTATTGATCGTAATTTACAAGCATGAATCTAATCTCGAAACGGCGAATAAAGCAACGAAGATTAATTCGAGCGCATTGCATAGGATACAAGCTACTGTATCAATTAAAGCTTACATGTACGCTTTAAAAGCAATTGAATTAAATATTAAAAATCAATATTCTCCGCGTTTTCTCAGCTCTCTGAATTATATTGGTAGGGTCGATTTCTCGGCATTTCTAAATTGTAAGCATCACAGATAGTGTAAAACAATTTAACACGGTACACATTCCTTTTATGCACGCACGATAGGTATTGCAATCCCTTTGATTTCTCTGCGCAGCTCAGTGTTTAGCAGCTTAGTATTTATTCTCTCTACACCAGTAGCTTTCTCCGCTCGTCTAAAATCTCTCAAACATGTCATACCGTAATCTCCATTGGACACCTGTACACACAGCTCAGGGCTACGTGCGTCCGCGTCTGCAAACGCGCACCCCGATCCGTTAAGGCGCTACCGTACATGCAGATGCATCCGGGATATTTGTGTTGATACGCTTCTGTCGCATGGGCTTTAATACCAGCAACCGAGAGCGTGTTCCGAAAGGGAATAGGTCGCCGGGTTCTTGAGATTGAGTTAGGTTAAGGATGGGCTGGTATTCAGCGAGCAGTGTCCTGGCACGTGTCGCAAGACGCTCTGAGACTGTAAACACGATCGTAATGATTTAAGTCGTTTGCCGTTTGTACGTACTTCTCTCTCTCTCACTCTCTCGCTTACTCTGCGCCTCTCTCTTACCTTCTCTCTCCCATAGCGACTTTGCTTTAATCTTTTCTCGTTCTTCTTCATTTATCACAGTCGCCGTTAATCTATGAAGCTGTTGCGCGTGTTTCTAGAATTCCCGACGCGATAATTGAAACATTTCTAGCCCGATTAAACAATGTTCCGCATTATCCGGATTGCGGTATTGTTATGTGAAGTATAGCGATACACAGATACCGCTTGAGAATGAAATTCCGTATTATTACAGATAGTTGGCCGCAAATTTGTCAAAGTTGCATTTTGAATCGTAATGCAAGGCGAAATCTCGAAGTAAAAGCGGAGAAAGATTTAATGTATACTTTAGAGGAAGAAAAAGTCTGGAAAAGTATAAGTAGTAGCAATGAAAACAAGAAACTTTGTAAGATCCCAAAGACCCTGCTTGTATATCCTACAGTTGAACAGCAGCGTTAGGAATATCGGGTACTCTCTTATCCGAATATTCGAAAAGGACTACTTTACTGGAAAATAAATATTCGACAGTCGGTCGAAACTTTTATATGCAGGGTATTTCTTAAAGACCGCCCACTAATTACATAACGTTATTCCTTATCAAAAATTGAGTCTTGAACCATTTCTTTCTATAATGCTTAATAAAACAGTAATTATTGAATAGAGTTAATCCAATCAACATCATTCTTTAGATGAACATATATCAATGAGCTGTGCGTTTAATAGTATGCGTAGCGAATTTAGCAGCAAAACGCTCACGTTACACTACCAAGCGCGTGGCTCACTGACACATGTCTGTTTAAGAAACGATACTGATTGCATTAACTTTATTTAATAATTACTGCTTTATTGAGCATTATAGAGAAAAATGATTCAGGACTTTTCGACTCAATTTTTGATAAGAAACGACGCTATGTAATTAGTGGATGGTCTTTAAGAAACAGCCTGTATATACATATATGCATTTCTTATTTTTACTTCTTTTTACTTTTATTTGAGATGGATTTGCGGCGCGCAATCGTGCGCATGTATGCAGCAAACTATTCTGCTGATTTCGCCGGCCATGGCGCGTCCTAGTCACGTGAATCGCCCAAGGCCGACGGTCGGATGAGGGTGGATCAGCAAGTGGACGAGCAACAGCCAGCACCAGTCGACTTTGCAAAGTGAAGCGCGTGCACGGCCGAAGTGCAGGGCCACGTGCCGAACGTATTTCGATCTGACTGGGAAAAAGGGAAGAGGCCAGGACGGGAGCGAAGGCATCGCGACGACGGGCAACACAACCACACCCTACGGACTCGCTAGATCGATAGTCACAACCCTGCTAGAGCAGAGAGAGAGAGAGAGAGAGAGACGGAGAATGGGTCGCTTGAGAGAAAAAGAGGGAAGGAAAGAAGGAGGGATGAGACAAATTGCCAAGAGATCTCACCACGCTATCTCCGTCCCGTTTCTTTCTTCCCTCGCGCGTTTTTCCTTTCTTCTCCCTTTCTTAGGTTCTCCTCTACCTCCACCCTGATCGGTTACCTGCCGCCCACGACCAATGTCGCGACCAAGTCCTTTTCCGACGTCTCTCGGCGCAATCCGACGCACGACTCCATCGTCCCGATGATTTCGAGAGAGCGGAATTTATGGCCACCTACTCGGGGACGCGCGCGGGATCGTTAATGGATTCGCGATCCAGCGCGACGCTGTTATCGGTTTTATATCGCCCGCCGGATAATCTTGTCCGCTGCTGTTTTATAGGCGGCGAACAATTTCCACCTTCGCCGAGAACAATCGTTTGCTCGGCGGCAATTTGCGTAATTGGAATTTATATAATTACATTGCAATAATGCGATTGCTTCTTCCCCTCTGTGCACGCGGATTAAGTTATCATAAAATGTTACACCGAATTTCCTACCTCGAGTATACTTTCCAATTACGCAATGCGATTACGCTCTGCCGTAATAAGAACTTCCCCGTCCCTCGCAAACAATCGTTTTCAGGGGTTTACCTTTTTTTTTCCATGCTGCACGAAAACTTCCCTGACAACACAATCTCCAAACGACTATCCGTTTATCTTTCTCCCGCGTTTTATATCTCGTCCTCCTTCTTTTTGCATTAACGTATTTTTTCTCTTCAAACAGCAATTATATCTCAAAATGATACTGTATTATTTCTGCGTCGTACTGGAATATTTAAAATGATTGATAATATTATCAGAATCATGACACGACAATTATCATTGTTGTAATTATTTTCATCGCGGACGTAGTAATCTAAAATTCTTCATTGATTTCGATTTATTTCAATTGCACGTTCAGTCTATCAATTTTATCTATCGTCATTTCCGTTTATATTAAAGACCCAGTATGCGTCTAGGAAATTTAAGGTTTACCTCAATTATGATATACGTATGCTTTTGTAGGTCAACCAGCTTGTCTTTGCATTTACATATCTATCTCTGCGCTACTCATCACACAGCGTTTCTACAATGTAATCTTGCTGCCTAATTGTTGCAAGAATGACAATTCATGCTTGGAACTTGTGCTCGGTTAGTCACGCTCGCAGAAACGACAAAGCGGAATAGCTCGGTGAAATGCAAATTAGAGTAGTTAAACTACGATCTCTCTCTCTGCTTGAGGAAGATTTGAGATGATAGTAAGCATCTTATTAGTATGGCACGATTAGATCAAGCGTGGATATAGATGAATGCGACAATTTAATGTAATATATTTTGAATTGAATGCTACATGTACACGTACACTGTACACATGTACACACGTGTACATGTGCTTAGAATGGAACGGCAGCTCAGTGAAAAGAGCTTTCATAGCGGGGACACCGTGACAGGATGGAATAACATACGTCCGTCGCATTGATGAATTTCGGCGGTTTAAATTGTACCGACCATAACGCTCGCAAAAAGAAATTACGTAAGCCATTACGCATTCAAATTAAATTCGAAAAAAATTTAGTGCACGTGACATTTCCGTTGGAAATAACACGCTTCGATCGCGCGTACACTTTTGCGGTGTATCTTTTTACTTTTAAATGAATGAACGGGCATCCCCGACCGCGACGGCGGAACGCCGCCGGAAAAGAACGCCCTGGTCAAGCAGGGACGGAGTTTAACAAACGTTGCCGCGCCGGACGCCTCGCAAGGGCAACTTACGAATACATTTCTGAAAGCTCATTTACGTAAATGTTATACAGGCTCCCGGTGTGAATACAAAATAGAAATTACGTGACGCAGCGCAAACAATAACGACTCGGTTCGCATGCGAGGCGCACGGCGACTCTCTAGTTTCTCAGGATAAAATCCCAGGGGGGGCACCTTCCGTAATAGAATATCACGCGGATAGTTGGAGAACAGGGGGCGATCTCTTTAAAACTGAATAATATATCAACAACGCTGAGAACTGTTTACGACCGGTATCTCACTTGTCTCCGAGGATTTTCCTATCGCGTGAATTGCGCGCGCATAATCCGCGAGAGCCACGCCACTCTAAACTTTCGACAATATTAAATTTTAGCGGGGCGCAGAAGTGATTATTTCAACGTTCGAAGCTCCCGGAGCTGCAATTTGCTTCCGCGCGTAAATAAACAACGATGAAACCGTATCGAGAAAAAAATACACACGGTCGGACAACATTTAGCACGTAACGATATTCATTAGCATTTAATGACGCGTGTAACGCTGCAAGAGTAATCCTTGACGATGTACGCAAAATAACGGGATTTAATACATACACCCGACTGATAAAAATTCACAAGTTAAAACCGATCGAGTTAAATTGAGTCGAGGAAAGTTAATTGCTCGCTCGCGATGTAGCGAAATTCCTAGGAAGATTATCCGGAAAATCCGCTCCCAATACGATCCCCGCGTCGATACCCGTAAATTGAAATTGATCGCCGAATCACAGTGCGTCATCTCGATCAATATTTTTGCACGTGTTCTATCTCAGAGCGGGCGCCCGCTCTGTAATTAAAGATACACACGTTCCTTCCGGACGGCGACGTTCACGTACGCTCGGCATCCCCATTGCTCCCACAAGCGGCGTAACTTCGCGGATATGTCCCCGGGGATAAATCCCGTGTAGCCCGTGTTCTAACCCACGTATACCCGCCGTACCCGCCGCGCCGTGCCACTGCGGGAATGTGTTTATTCCCGCCCTTCCACTGTTCTCCGCAAAATCGCTGTTGTTTTCCGACTTGCGCGCAAGCCGGAAGCACACTGCACGCGTCGTCGGGTATCGGGTCGGCGCATGATGCGACGCGCGGCAGGGTTACCTACCCGGGGTTCGTCGTAATCGTAAGCGGCATGTGCTCGCAATTCCGTGGAACAATACCGCCGCGCTTTACGGCCTCGGGTCAGCTTTCCGCGGTCGTAAAAACGTCATTAACTTGCAATTTCCCTTGATTTCAGGGCGAGACACTAGGACGAGATCTACGAAATGTCCCGATGATGTGCAGCAGAGATCCAAGGTGAGTTCGATCATTCCAAGTACTCACGAGCTCTAACACTGTCCGACAAAATTTGACCCTTTTTTTTGTAACATAAGTGTGAACAGTCATTTTGAACTCGTATTTTTGCTCGCTGAACACAAATCCGTTATCCAAATTTGATTTCACGTCACAATTTTGAGAAAATTGTCATTTTTGGCCACTTTGACGCCGTTTCTCAAAATTGTGACGTACGATAGCAAAATTTGGATAACGGATACGTGTTCAGGAGGCAAAAATACGTTGGAAATGACAATTCATATTCATGTTACAAAAATGGTGTCGGACTATGTAATCGGACTGCTTCTCTAATCAGAATTCGAAAAAACGAAGAATTGCATCCTATTTGCAACAACAGATTCAGTCAGAAATACGTAGAGATCGATTGTCCGTTGCAAATTTTTCGCCGACCATAGCTTCAATCATTTTTTGACACAAACATCAATGTTTTCCTTTTGTTTTATTTAATTTAATTCGCCGGCAACAGTTTTGCTTTTAATGCTCGCAGCGGTAAATTAAAAAGTCGAAAACGCTTCGACAGCCCGAACTAGCGAAAGAGGATCAACCGCGAAAGGCGAAACAAGGGGGTGGCAGGTAGAGGCGGCGGAGACGACAGCGTCGGCAACTTTTTTCCCCGATATAAATATGTATGCGAGCGAGGCCTGGGTACAAGCCACGCCGTAATCCGCGGCGCTGCTAATGAAGAAAGATCGATGACAGAAGAGGGGGGAAAAAAAAACAAGACGTCGTCGGGCATGAAAGGGTGATTCGTTTCATTTTCATGGGGGAGATCAGCGTTTCGTAACTCGCTTGCAATTTGCAGGCGTTTTGTCGTCGCGACGACGACGACGGAAGCGATCTGCGCCGCCCTCGCCGCCGCCGCCACCGCCGTCGGGATATCGCGATCTCCCGACGGGGTAAAACAGCGTGAGAGAAGGGTGAAAAGGGGCCAGGATGGGAATTAGGGGGCGCGCCGGACGACCAGCTGGAGGTAGGAAAAATCGAAGAAACGAAGGGTCAAATGCCACGTGATGGATAGCTCGCCGTAGGAGGTCCAAGCGTATGAAATTGATCAGCCAGCCAGAATCATTCGATTCTACTTCCTACCCGTCCTCTCCCTTGCCCCTAATGTTGTCCACTCCTCCCCCCGTCCGCCCACCGCCACCATCGCTCTCTTCCTCTCTCTCTCCACCCGGGACTCGTTCGCGCTTGTCGAAACTCTCGCTCCTCCACCCTTTGTTTCTTTCGTACCATTCATTTTCCTTCCGCGTCGTACGACGTCGATAACTCTGATTCTCCCGGATCGCTCACCCCCCCCGCCTCGACGTGGTGTTTTATTTCCACGGTCCCGACCAATGGCCGCGGTCCACGGCCGATTGCCGATGGCAATGCTCTCGAGGAAATTCATGTAGCATGTAAGAAAAATTACGATTCCTCCGCTTTTCCGCCGAGCAGCCGGCCGCTTAACGAGGGAGAGAGAGAGAGAGAGATGCCGGAAAATATCGCGGCTTCTACATGGTTTCCCTCGGACTCGCGGGAGGGGGAGGGGAAAAAAACAAACTCGTTCTTTATGCAACCTGGTCTGAATCCGCGGCCCGGCCGGTTACGCGCGCGAGAATAAATCTTACATTTTAATTCGAGAACACCCCCGAAGTCGATTTAAATCACGAATAAAATTCATACGAAATTTTCCGAGTAATTTCCCGGCACGGTCGAGAAGCCAGTCTCAAATACAGACTCGATTTATAAGTGCGAATAAACTTTTCGCGAGATTATAACGCCGTCTGCCGATAATAATCTGGCGGTACCGAGCGAAATCAATTTCACGTTTCGAAGCGTCCGCGAGCTTCTGTTCCAAGTTGTGGCAAATGCTCCAACGATCGCGGAAATGGGGACACCCTGTACACAACGAGGCGATAACAGTTCGCGAGAGTTATAGAGGGAGCGAAGTTAGTAAGCTCCGACCAGGGAACACAGAAGTTGATATATAAGATAGAGTTAAATAGAGGAAGAGAGAGACCGAACTATCTAAGAGGGAGAGTGAGAGAAAGGGGGGACGAAAAGAGAATACAATGACGAGTTAGACAAGAGAGGAGAGGTCTGACTGAAAGCATAGACGCGACGAGAAGACGAAGGTAGACGTAGTGAGATCGCGGGTCGTCTGATAGCAATAAATACCTATCAATGCCAGACAGAATTGCGACAAAGTTGCCTTTCTTCGCGACTCGCTAATAAAGTAGTATCGATCCGAGAAGATACATTCTCTTATATACATCCGTTCCCATCTCGCTGCGGGCCTACGGAAGTGTTTGCGACTTTTTGCGTTAAAATACATTCAGCGAATAATACTTTTCACTCGTAGAACCGGCGAGGACAAGTAACGCGTCGCGCGAAACCTGCGCCGAGAGCACAAAGGAAACCGGCAGGTAAAGGAACGACAAATAAAAGTGTTTTATGTAACGCTGTCGAAACGCAAGGTGCGTAACTCCCCTCGTGAGAGACACCACCCCGAGATACATTCCTTAGACGAAGGAAAAAAGACACAGGAAGCTTCGAAAGTTTGGCCAAGAAAGTTTGCAAAAGCACACTGCTGCCACCAAACGACCTTCGTCCTGCACACAGCTTCGAATTTCATTTTGGAACGTTGAATCTTATTAAGAAGTAAAGTCGTTTCGGAGAAAGTTGGCGAATATTGTGGACGGGGTTTCCTTATAAATCCGCGGCTCAGCGCGATATTTCTCGTCGGACCCCGGAAAGCCTGCCTCGAAAACTCCAATTTCGGATGGAAGTGATTACAAGGATATTGTCACCCGGAAAGCTCTTACGGAGAGAAGTACTTACGTTACTCCCTTGCTTAAGTTAACGCTTTACGATTCGTAATAAGTGTCTGCTTGTTCTCGACGACGCGACGCGACGCGGCGATTAATAATGATCAAACCAGGAGCAAACTCTATTGCCGCGTGTCCCGCTCGTCGCGCTTTGTGCCCTCCGACGGGACTTTTTTTCATTACTTTCTGTACTCTCATTAAGTGCAACGTCTGCCGAAGATTATACTGCGAGAAGCATCTCGCGCATAAAAATCGTTTATCGAAGAAACTTTTCCATGACTCGCGAGAGATTTTATTGACTATCGGCGGTGCTTTAAATATCGGTAGCAAATATTCAATTCTCGGTCAGTATCTCTTGGCAATCTTAATAAATTTGGCAGTCTTATGTCTATTTCTATTAATGCAGATTAACTGTAATCTCGGCTTACTTTTTTCTACATAGAAAAAATATTAATTTTAAATCAACAATAATATTCTCATATACAAGCAAGAATATAAAATCTTCTTCTTTAAAGAATTTGCTAATCTTATAAACAGACAATAACTTTCTTACTCAAAAAAATTTTATTTCTGTTTAAGATTATCAAATTCTTTAAAGAAGATTTTATATTCTTGCTTATATATGAAAATATTTATTATTATTATTGAAATATTTGAAATTAATGTTTTTCTGTGTAGTTTTGAAAATAAAAGTAAGTTATAAACTGAGATTTAAATTAATCTATGTCGGTAGAAATGGACATTAAGCAAAAACAAATCAAAAGTATTTATGAAGACTGAAATTTTATGCGGAGTAAAGAACGAAATATGATATCGATATCAAGGCTATCTAAACTAAACGAAACAGAGAAAAACAGTACATAAAAAATCTGAAGAATTCTAGGAACAGTATAAATCTTGTCTGAAAAATATACATTTATTTACATATGTATTTTCGTTTATCTAAGATTTAAATTACACTGTTTTTTTCTCCACGCGTCGAATGAAATTTCGTCAATTTTACGGTAAACATTTCTCGAAACATATACATTCTCATTTTTTTCCATCAACTCCAACATACTTGAGGAAAAATTCAAAGAAAATGTCCATAAAGTTCTATAATGTGTCTCTATAATAGAGTTCTTTATATCGAATTTTCTTTACATCGACTTGGTGCCATGTTCCGACGATATAAACGCGATACCGCGTTTCTTTGTCCGATCGCACACTCGCTATTCCCTGACATATATTCGATTAAGTACTCTATTTACGATGAGAGGTTTTCTGCGAGCTCGCTTCTACGCTCTACGCTGTGCCCAAGTGGGTTTCAAATCGCTGGAAAATAACCCGGATGGTACAAAATCCGCTAAAGAGCATGTGAAAAATATATTTCAAGCTAAAATCACTTCAATTCCAACGAGGTAAATGCAGACAATTGATTATATTCGAGCATAATGAACATTACGATTATAGTGATTTCCATCTCGCTATGAGAAACCTAAAGGTAAAAAGAGGACCGTTCTTTTGTATTTTTAACCAACTCCTAACAAAAAAGAATTCGTTGTTATTAGTGGCTCTCTAGGACACAGGGCCTTTCTTAAACAAGAGCCTCATTCTCCTTTCGTCTTTATCATCCTTTTTTTCTATCCTTTTCATTCCCTCTATCGTATCCCTATCGAGCTCTATCTTCCACTTTCGCTCTCTCGATGATGGAGATTGAACGTAATTTATTTGCTATTCTCTCATCCCCTCATTCTGCGCGGCAGGAATTTAATTTTCTGAGCGCTATCTACTTGTACTTGATGAATCTTTGTGCAAAACTCGTAAGTTTGTAACTCTACGACCTACAGAAACCATTACGTACAAAACGAAAAACTCGCATAGTACATAATAATACGTACTAAATGGAAATTGATCAGTACGCGATCGGTACAAGATAATGAAAACAAAATAACCTCATTATATGAAATAATATAACACAAGTAAAATACAATACATTTTTGTGATGACGCCGTGGCTTCGTGTTCGTGCAACGCGAGTGATTAGTAACGGAAAGTTCCTGGGTTTAAATCCCAGTGGCTCATCATCACATATATATCCCATTTTTCGAACGCCTACCGATTGGAGACCGATTTCTCTTCTGGAGGAGAACCGGACTTCCGTAATCGGTAGGAGAGAGAAGGGAGGCACAATGGATCTCCTGAGTTTGAGTGCCACAGGCGCGGTTCGCTGAGAACCGCCTCCCACCCCCTTAGGATTACTATTCTTATAAAATACAACACAAGTAAAAATGTCTTTAACAATGTAAATATCCATTTAGTCTGTCAGCTAGGGTAGAATGACCAAATTCGGATCAGGTACCAAAGGCGGATCAAATTCAGGGATATGATTAAAGAGTGACCGCAAAAACAGGCCTAAAATCGCCCGTTTCGTGAACAGCGAGTTTTATTAGGATTTTGATTTTAAATGATTGTATATCATCAAACATTCATCCCCTAAAAATTTCAAATAAATATCGGGAATTGTTCAATAAGACACAAAACATTGGTTTAATCATCCAAATTTATTTTGTCACCTTTAAAATAGCTCCCATTTGATGCGATACACTTATATCATTTCATTGTGTATATTTCAAACCAAATTAGATTAAATTATTTTTATTTTTTATTAAATAAATAATTAATTTTATTATAAACCAAACAGCGGACAATCACTGTCTTAGTCTGGCCAATAACTATGTTTTATCATCAAGAACATATTTTTTGTACATTTCATGCAAATTCATACATTTTTTGGTTAATTTTTTATTTCTATTTACCTGTAAGACTTTGTAGAGCAATTTATACTGATTTAGTTTTTAAATTTATGATATTAGGATTTCTAATTCACTTCTTATATAGCGCTGATGCTTAAACGGCCAATCACTATTCTATTTACCTCTAATAAGACTAAAGAACATAAAAAAATGAATGAAACGAAATGCAAAAGCATGATGCATGCTAATAAAATTACGTTCTCATGATTAAGGAATAATAAAAATACTTTTTCCTTAACGCTGTAGATAGAGAAATAGGTAGAGATGCGTCTGGCGTTTATGGGGATTGCCTATAGCAGTAAAGCGTACGATTTGATAGGAACCAATACATTTGAGCTTATCACCTTATCGCCAATGGCTATACCGCGCTAGTAACACTCGGCGCGCAGGGGGAGTCAGCCATAAAATACAGAATGAACCCCCTGTCAGGTCGACCGGTATCACTTCACCCCTCAA
>VBVQ01003666.1:1862-17793 GCA_011636635.1 Tetramorium simillimum
GGGGGGGGGATTCCGTCGTGTGTTTGAGAGATTACGACGAGCGAGATAATTCGCCGTTGCGATAATGCCGTTGTAATAATTGGCAATTGACGTGGTCCCCTTCCCACTTATTATATTGCGATACGCCGCGTGCGATACGAATCGTGAGATCATCCTGCAATTGACTCGAGAGATAATCAACCTTGAATGAAAATCACACAGCTGCGAGATTATGTCACACACGTTACGTTTCTGCAAATAAACCGTCCTTGCCACATCGCCGGCCACCGAACTCAATGAAATGTAACTGTGTCGTGTACATATCGTGTATATATACGTATAGCTCGACAGTAAGGAAAATAAAAGGGAATTTTAGGAATGAGAAAAGGTCTCTTGCAATCGTTCATTATTACATTATTATTCATTTAACATTGTCATAAAGTAGGATAAATGTCTCTCTCATTGTTATATTTCTCCAAATTCACCATGATATAATACATTCTAATTGTAAGTAAAGTGAGACTGTTTGAGAAGAAATATGATTGTATTTTTTTATGCAATTAAGCCGAGAGAGAGAGAGAGAGAGAGAGAGAGAGAGAATTGTTTATTTTGTAAAAAGAAACAGTGGTCTCTTGGTTTAAATGAGGATTCATATTTCTCCGAAAACATCTGCTTTAATTAGGGTATTCGGGGGTAAAACTTGGAATCTCTTCTTACCTCATTAGAGCGCGCGTTGCAAGCGTGTGCGATGTCTAATATGCCGGAACATCGCAAAAAGACACCGACTCCGTTTCTCATCTTATTTAGAAGTTTGAAAGTTGCCGCTCACTTTCTTCCTTTCAAAATTAGTTCACATTTGCGTCTAAATTACTTAGGGTACCATCAAATTGACGCTACCGACGAGCAAAGTTCAGCAATATATATTTAATGAAAAGCGGTGCCCTAAGTTGGCACAACTTTTTGAATTTTGTTATCCGCAGATCACCCTTCTGCTTTTTCCACTCGTCCGACACTTTGTAACATTTTTCCTTTTTTTCCCCCTCCCCAAACCTCACGCGGCTGCCAAAAAAAAAAAAAAAAAAAATGTTTACAGCGGGTAAAACAATGTAAAAAAAGTGTCAGAACTTTCGGCGTTTATAACTGTCGTTTTTGGCGCAACGAGAAAATGTCACTCGTCTCGTAAAACGTCCCAGTTGTAAAAATAACTGAAACAATCAATTTGTAGGAAACAGTTTTGACGTGTAGTGTAGACTGCCCTGTCATCGATCGTTGTATCGTTTCGAGATGGATGTGCGAGAATAAAGAACTTTGCTTCATCGCACACAACTCTCCTCCATCAAAAATTGTGTATGAAACATATACCGGGTGCAGCCCCGGGTCTCCGTTGCACTCACGAATCCTTGGAACACGTGCGAATCGCGACAGCTATGAGAATTGTCATGCTAGATGTAATTTGCATTTCGGAGTCACTTTGTGTAGACCCGACGTAACATTAGAGTTATTGCGAATAATATCAAATGTAAACTTTGCAAGAAATAATGCGCTGCATTTGCATTCGCTTTCTGCAAAATGTAGCGCGCCCTACCCTCCGTCACGTTTTTTCCGCTTCGTTTCTTGTGTTTTACTAGTCGCTAGTCGCTTCTTTTTCTTCCCCCCTCGTGTCTTTGTGTCCTCGTGTCTTTATGTACGCGAGATGTATGGACGGTTAACATGTTCCCTAAATTTCCAGCGCCCCAGACTCCGCAAAAAGTAAGGGGACGATTCCGGCACAGCCTATAAATTGTTTCGACGACGCGAGTAATTCGGCGGAAATTGCTTTTAAAATTTCGTAATGCGCGAAAAGTCGTTGGATGCAGTTAGGGTCATTCTCCTTTATGCTTAACTTGACGATACGAGCCACTGCATTCTCCCTACGCGCGCTTACGCCCTCGTATTCCTCGTCGGCGGGACCCTGCTTACCGCTTGCCGTTTTATTTCTTTCTTTCTTTCCCTCTCCCTCGCGCGTCGCTCGTTCACCTACCCTACCTCTTTCTTCGTCGCCTTTCTTCGAGCCGAGCTCCGAGTCGACAAACCTACGTTTCCAGCACGTGTCGTTCCTCGTTGCTCCATTCCCATTCGTTCGTTACATGTCGTCGAGTGCGCGCTCGTTGAGTTTCACGAAATGTTTAAGTAGGAAAGAAGGAACCCGCCTAGCGATACAGATAACGGCGTTCAGTTTGCATCCCGCAGCCCGTTGCAGCTTTAGCACGTCGCTTCCCGCGAACGATCGTATGATTTTCGCAGACATTTCCTCCCTGCGTCTCGTAATCATGGAGTATAAAATTTTTATTTGTTATGCGTTTAATAATGCGTGATAATGTCTGCTTTAAAAAACATCAAATTTGAGACACAAAATAATAGTACACTACAATACAGAGAAACATACCCGATTCACATGATATAAATTATAACATTGATGGTGAAATGATAAAATTGGGGTGATTAGTAGAAATAAAAATTAATTGGTCCTGATCGATTGATTTTACGATTAGTAAGTTTATTTGTATATGCATAATAATAAGCTTTTTTAAAACGTATATAATAATACGATAAAAATTTTTAAGACCAGTGACGAAAGTATGTATTTTTGTCAGGAATGTTTGTCGCGCTACGTAATTCATGCGAATATCGATCAGAAGCAAAACGATAGAATTTCCTGTTACGAGCCAATTTAACTTCACAAAATCGTTCTTTGCGACGAGCAAGTTGCACGCACTTCCTCCGAAAGCAGAATTGCATGCGTGACACGTATGCCACCCTTAGTAATTACTGTAACGAAACTTTGTGATAAACCTTGGTCGAAATATGTTCTTTTTCATTCGAACACTGACTGTTTAGCATTTGAATGCATAATGGCGAGAAGATTTTTAATTCTTGACCGCACTTAGATTACATGGAAAAAATTATTGCATGGAAAACATTGCACCGAAATTATCAAATTACATGGTTTCTTTAATATTTTTGTATTCCATACGAAATACTTGTCTACTCTTCCTCTTTCTTCTGCTTTCAATAATATATTTTTTGTTCAACGAATACTGGGAAATTAATCACGCGACTACACGACACGGATACCCGACGTCAAAATCTGTTTCGTTAAGGGCCGCGTAGCGTCCCGTTCTCATAAACAACCTCCGCGGTGCGCGTACTCTTCCCAGCTTTAAAGCGCGCTACATACCGGACTTTTACGACGAGAAATTTTAAGCATGCCATTGTCGTGTCGTTGCTCGCTCGTAAATAACGATTCCCATCGGTTCCCGGGACTCGATCTAGGCCGGTTGCGTTTGTTCGAACTGACTGGATAAAAAAAAACTTCTGTTTTATTCGTCGCGTCCCGATCATGGAACAGTGGAGAGAAAAAAAAGAGCGTACGGCTGAACGGCCGCGAGATTGGGCTGGCGCAATCGGGGAACAAATCGCAGCCGGGGCGCGAAATTAGCTGAAAAAACGTTATACTCTTTTTTTTTTTTTGGTGGTTCCGTTGCACTCACCCACCGACTGGCAATATGTGTTAATTTCTGTACAATTTCGCCTTTCAGCTACGTCAGCGCAAAATATTATTTGACTCGAACAAACTTTTTGACTATTCAATCAATTATTCTTTTCCATGGCGTTTCCTTTGGAACATTTGGTGAAATATTTTTTTCTTTTCAAAGCATTGCATATAAACGTATTGGTACTGTTGAATGTAGAACACGAAATTGAATCATTCTATTTCAACTGAAATTTGACCGAGTGACGTATGCACAGATAAGAACGATATAAACATCTCTGCACGATCGTTAAGGAGAAGAGTTCATGGCTAATTTTAACGTCAAGTAAGTCTTTTATATCTGCAGGATTTTATTAAATATGAAAATGGTTTTTTTTTTCTCATAATGCAATAATTGGTGTAAATTTAGTTTTTAGTTAAATGTTACGTGTAATATAAGAAATATTTAGAGACATGTATACACTCTGATTCGCTACGGGTATTGAGTTGCCCGTGCTCCTATCCCAACATTCGGTTAATTTGACTAAAACGATGAGATAAAATTAAGCCTTACTCAATATGTCGTTAATTTATCTAATTTAATTTTCATGTTAGTGAAAATTAATGAAATATTGAGTAGGAGCGGTGGCGACCTATAGAATAAACACAATCTGTTAAAAATGACTCAAGATTGAGTATAATTTGACACTAGGAGTTTAACAGTGTATAGGGCAGCCATGTTTCGCACCTATGTTTCGTTCGTCATAAACGAAGCGTTGAGCAAAACGTTGTTGCGTCATTCGCTTCGATTTCAGTTTTTCATCTCCTCCCCAAGCCGTTTGACTTGCAACTTCTATCCCGCATTTAAAACGGAAATTAAGCGGTGCTCACCGACGAGCGGGTGCCGCTTGTCTCTCGCCATTCTTGTCTTTTCCCCTAACTTCACATAGCGGTTTCCCTTTCCCTTTTTCACCCCCGTCCTCCGCCGCGTGCACGAAACACAATTTAACTCCGTCCTAGGGAAAATGCGAAAATCTTGGCGAAATGCGGAAGCGCATCGCGGAATATTAATCGATTTGCGAAGTAAATCGAACTTGCGTCTTCGGCAGAACGGGAGAAGAGTAACATGTATGCGGAGGGGGGGGACTCGAATGAATAATGTAAGAAAGTGGTCGAGGAGACGCGACGATCTCATATCCTACTCCCCAAATGAACTCTTTGAAAAATAGACGAATTAAAGAGCTATTTGTAACAAGGAATTATTTTCGAATTATAAGGAATTGAATTAAAATTTGTCGCGTCATTTTCTTCGGAGAGAAAAATTGGCTTTGAAGTGGCCTTGCAGCTTCCTTTTTTTTTTTTCATCTACTTGACGTTATATTTTATGTATCTGCGATGAATTTTACAAGAAATATGCGGGTCGTGATGATAAAGGCTTCCGACAGACCGTCGGCGATCGTATGCAGCGAGGTGCATCACGTTGCGCTCGGGTCCCGGAGCTCTCGATGTGCGCGATGCACATTACGTTCGTAGGGAGAGAGGGATCGTGTAGCGTGACTTGAGACTTTGGGAATTCGGACCGCGAAAGCAATAACGCACCGTCACGGAAATGGTTCGCCGCTGTCAGCTGCATATGCGACCGTCGCGTATGCATTCGGCAAAACCGCCACATATGTACATACCTGGAGAGACGTGCAGCTGCAAATTTCACGTATCGACATATAAAGCACGCGGTACAGTTTTGATGCGGCGCGAAAAATCGATACGCCCATCATCCCGCGATCTACAACATTTATACGCAAATAAATGCGATGCATCGCGTTTATTCGGTTTGAACAAAAACTGAGAATTCTGATAATGGCGTTTATAACGAGCTACACCTTCGACCGACGAAAATAGCGAGTTTGTTCGTTATGATTCTCATCGCGTGAATTTTTTTTTTTTTTGCCTTTTCGTCAAAAGTTTCATCGGAAACATAATGGAACAAGTTAGAGATAGCATATTCTTTTAAAAGTTTACACGGGGAAAATTAAATTTCTCTTAAAGGAAAACTTTGCTTTTATTTGAGATATGTATTTTTTAATATTTATATAATAACCATGAACATGTACTTACATACAAATATGACAAATGATATTTAGATTAACTTTCTTTTCTTGTTTTTATTTCATTTATCTGATTATTCGATAATAAAATATAATTTTTTTTACACGAGGTTTAAAAATATATGTGAAGAACAGAAACGCGGCAGCGAAAAGAAGCAAAGACTGTGAATAAAGGTTTATACGAGAGAGATTATATCGGCTGTAGATAAAATCGGCTATCGTTATTTTGATTTTATTCATTCATTTATTCGAATAATCTCACTTGGGAATATTTCGCGATAATTGCACTTTCGAAGCAATTTAAGTGGTCCTTTCAGAGTCCGTGCATTCGCGTATGCAAGCGCGTGAACACGCACAGAGGCAAAGAGACGAGATGAGACGAGACGAGACGAGACACAGACGTGCGGCGAACTCTCGTCGGACGTGGTTTGAAACGCGGCACTCGCCTTCCGCGTCTTCCGATGGAATTCCCAGCATCCTCGATGTTGCACGACTCGTTCCGGAGAGCCCTCCAAAGGGGAACTCGCACGCTCGCAGCTCGTATCGGGCGGACTAAAGCAGAATGTTTCCAGTCAAGCTACTCGACGTGGAATTTGATCCCGGTGAACGTTTGAAATCGCGACACACACACCGAGAGTGCGTTAGCTCTTAGCTCCCTCGAACTTTAATCTTTCCGCGCGCCCCCGCCCCCGCCCGCGTCCCTACCATTCCTTCCTGTTTCAGGAAAGCCCGTGCAGCCTTCTGCTTTTAATATTTAAGCGCCGCCGTGTACCGAGGGGACACTATCGCGCGGTTCGCAGGATGTACATTGAGGGAAGGTTGGCGGAAGTTTTGGATGTTGGTCGACGGACGTAGGTCGACGGCAGCTCCCGGCGTTAATTTTAATCGCGCAGGTAGCTTGAGGGACGAGGGAGAGATTTGAATGGCTGATTCTTGTCGCGAAAACCACAATCGCGAGGATACCACTAAGAGAGGAGAGCTCGTCCGTCATTCTTTCATTAGGTATCATTTCAAGTACGTGCAGGAAAGGATGCGGCGTTAATATCGTGCGCGGGACCTTTCGGGAATTTCGGCGCCATCACGGCACGTTCCCTTAAGTGCTCTCTATCCGGCAATCGACTATTCATCCACCTTTCCGATCGCGCGGCACGATTCGTGGCACGGCGCGGGCGCGGCGGCTATTACGACCCCCCCACACACACACACACACACACACTCGGGATCGAAATTAGGGTCGTTTAGTACAGCGATTTCTGACGTGCGAATACGTGCATCTGTAGTTTCGCTCGAAATTGCGCCGCTCAAGGGCAGAAAGTGCCGTCGAATGTACGTTCATAGCTGTCTGCCCGGGCGGATTATCGACGCGATATCTCGCGGTTTGCGGCGCTCGGCTCCAATCCGCGGTATCGTGCGCGTTAGCATCATGCGAGTACCAAACGGAAGCCTCGTTTGCGAATCGAATCGAGGGTATCGATACCGACTGGATATTTATCGCCGGTTGCGTTTCGCGTAACGTTCTCTGCGGGCTTTCGGGCGCCGCGCCGCTTCGTCTTGTTATTGCCGTCCCGTCCCGTCCCGTCCCGTCCCGTTGCTGTTGCGGTTGCGAGTCCGACAGGTAATTCATCATACCGCGCGAGTACGCACGGCCGCTTCATCAACGATGATACGTGAAATTTCGCGGTCGAGAGTATCGAAAATGCTCGCTGGTTAATCTCGAAATATCATCGCACGATCGTTTAAAGCCTTTATTCTGAGAATTGCGGGTAAAGCCAGCCAACATATCAATGGTACGTGTCAACTATAATAAAGAATTAATTATGAGACGTGATGAATCGAGTTTATTTGAATATTTTTTGTCTTGTATCTTTTTTAGATTTTCGTATCAGGAATAAAGAGGGCGACGGTAATCCTTCCCAGTTTTCTTTTAATAGAGCGGTATACCGTTTTGTCTGTCAATGAAAATACGCGTTCAATGTTCAAAACAGAATGAAAATAGAATAGAATAGCTATATTATTCATTCTAAAGGTGGTTTATTCTACAAAATGGAAATTTTAAAAGCGTCGGGTATATGAATAGAATAGATATAAATCTTAAAAATTTTCAATGGATTCCTGAATGTAAAATGAATGTACTCGGTAATGGTATTTCAAGTTTCTGAATTCTCCGTCGCTTAAAGGTTAACGAACGGTAACAGCGATCAGAGTTCGGAACTGACGTGGCGGAACCCGCTTTGGAACGGTTTGAATCGAAAGCCGCGCATTGGAGTTTCGCCTCAGCCTCAGTGGCTCTATCCTTTATCGGACCTAAATCGAAATTACTAAGCCACTGCGAAATTGTACACCGACGGGTTTCTGAGGGCGCGACGTAAAATCTGCATGGCGAATGTACGAGGGCGCAATGCGGGAGAATAAATTTACGTGCGGGCGTAGGAGAACAACCGATGTCATTGTACGACTGCGAAAGTGGAAGGAAGGGAGTGTTTTACGGAGCAGATACAAGACATTCGTTCTTCTTATTTCCAAGTCGTGGAATTAGCGACTCGACTTGTTCCAATTCATACGAAATTTAATTTCTAGATATGTCATCCGATATATCGGAGGACACGAGCTCATTTAATTTCAAATGGAATTTATTTTATTTTTAGGTTCTCGATTATCTAGTTTTCGAATTTTCCTGCAAATCTTTCGTGAATTTTAAATTTTTGAAATTGCAAAACGCACGATCGGAAATCGACATGGAGAGAAAATTATTTGACACAACATCATTCTCTTTAAATATTGTAAATTGTATTGTTTTATTCTAAAATCGTTAAATTATTGTATTTAAAGTGTCTATAAAAACACGAGCTTTTCCGATGATGTCATATGCCATATATGCGATGAAACGCAATTATTATTTATGTCTCGCTGGAAGGCCGCATCGAATGACCGAGCGGCTATAAAATACGCTCGACGTACGCATAAAGTTACTGAAAGTGCGTGCGATACCGCCTGCTTTTTCTCGAACAAATTATCGGGTCGCATGGTCCTCGTTTAATCTCGCTTTTGCATCCGCAGTGTCGCGCGCGCGCGCGCGCGCAGCCAACTCGCTCTCTTTTTTCAGATCGTACATCAGAGTTGGCGTATCCTTTTTTTTTCCTGCATTTGCCAGCGTCAGATACACACGTGTACGTGTGCTATCCCATTGAATATGCAATGAGAATGTGCTCGGAAATTTCTCGCTTTTTCTTTTTTTAGCCGCAGCTTTTCATCTCTTTCCACACACATGTCTCTATCCACCTTCTTCCTTTGGAGAAGTTCGAATCGGCGGCAGACTTTTCGAATAAAGATGTAATTTCTGTAGATTATGGCTGCATCTGCCCCGATTTGAAGGGAATATCTTTGATATTTTCGTGTAATAATTGTATTGTAGAAAGACTTTCTATCTTTTCTCTTCTCAGTTTAGAAAAGTGGCTCATGTATGAATACTATACATGTATATGTGACAATGTAATTAGTCTTGAAAAATGAAACTAGTCGTCACATTGACAGCGACTTGGAATATAATATTTTAGAAGCATACTTTTCTATTATCGAAACTTCTTCTTTTAATGTTCATATTTCATCGCGATATTTCGTGATAAAATAAAATAAAGCTTTCATGTTATGCAATATCTTTGACATACATACATATTGATATCTTTTATCGAATACTCGTCTTTACCTCGAATATTTCGTTTCTTTTTCGCTCCGCTTATATTAAATATATTAAAAATTGAGAGAAAAGATAAAGAATTTCTTCTAAGCGTCTCGGCCGATATTTTGTTGTTGTTGAAAAAGAATAAAGGAAAATCAAAAGTGGATGTAATTCTGGATGGTATGGAATGCGTGCGGGCGGTAAAGGATCGAGCCCGGCACGGCTCTTTCTCCGGCTCGGATTATCGTGCAAGAGACGAGTAAAATACCAACTCCGAAGCAGGTAGCAGCTCTCTCTCGTTATTTCACTAATTGTGATTCGTTGCTACCTTACCTTTGTTTTCGCCGCGTCTCACTTTAGAATTAAAACATCCACTCGTAGTTCGCTCCGATGGTCAGCGCGCGCTTCGCCTCTTCCTTCCCAACCTTTATTCACTGATCCCTGTACTTTCTTTTGTTTCTCGCGAAGAAGTCGGGGCGAAACTTTCAGGAGAGAAAAGTCTCCTCCCCGTTCCGCTCCGTTCCGGGTTAGCTCCGGTACTTTTCAGAAAACGTCGCCGACGGCCGGTTGCGGTTTACTTTACTCTTCGCCTTCCGTAAATTGTTCGCGTTTAACGGATGTTGCTACATCCGGTAAATTCAAGACTGTCATCCGGCACCGCTCGGGCAACAAATCTCGAGTTAATTAACAATAGGGTTCTGTGCCTGCTACACGCGGGCACACGAATACCTCTGGATGAAGAAAGACAGAGAGATTTAGAATAATTTCGAGCGCGCAACAGCGTTATTACACGCGGTGGTTGCATGCATACGCTCACCGCAAGTGTAAGTGGTGTTACATACATTTTACAGAGTCGCATTCTCACGTAGCACGCAATTCTCATTTTTAGTGAATTCACCAAGGGGGAAATAATCCGGATTTTATTTCAATGGAATTTAGCTCCGAGCCATTTCAAAATTTCGCATTGATGATCGAAAAGAAACAAAATTCCATGAAATCTGCTCTGGGGGAAAATTTTCAAAGGGCTCGTCGTAGCCGAGGGATGCCGCGGCGCGGCACTTTCGCGATCATATGCAAAGTGCTCGGATTTCCATAAAGAACATAATTCATCGACAGTGAACGAGTTCAGTCGCCGCTGAGTCATCACTTGGCAACTTTTACCTTATTCACCTTCACACCTCTGCACCTCCTCCGATAAATCGGGGAGAATTTTCGTGAGCAAGATCGAGGCATTAAGAGGCATTAGCTGGTATTACTTGAATGGGACATTACTTAATTAACATTGTACTAATACCTCCGTATTACGTAATATTCCCTGATTTAAATCATTCGAGTTTAGGAAATTATTACTTTTACCGCGCGAATATAGCAATTCTTTGAAAGATTTGTCAGATTATTATCATTATCAGTAAGTAGAAATTATTTGTTTCCTATACATTACGTAATTACGAAATTACGAAATTAGTGCGCAAATTTGATTGTCCGTATATTTATATTTAAACGATACCGGAGTACGATAGAGTAGAACAATATTTATCGTCTACCTTTATCTATATTATGTGTACCGTGTACATTACCGTCTGGAGATTATTAATCGCGAGATCAGCGTGTAAATTGTGATCGACAGTTTACCAGTCGACTTACATCCGATCCGGGGGTGTGTAAGCTGCGGCTTCGCCACTTGGTAATCCTCCTCAGTTATCTCGAATAGACCCTCTCCGTTTCGTGGCTGCTGATGCACGATGGTGAAACTTGCGGCGATTCCCGCGGCGCGATGCCTCGATGCTGTGAATCGCGCTCGCGCGCGCGCGAGTATGTTCGGCAGCTGATAGCTGATAGCCGGTCGAATCCTATTGCTCCTCCGCCGGCTACTGCGCGCATTCAACAGATCCGTATCCCGACGGTCGTCCTGAACATTTCCCACCGATACTTGCGCGTTCGACCGCGATTGATTTCGCTCGTCCGATTTCGATTCGATAGAATCCGCCGTTAGAGAACTATAGAGAACTATGCCGCCCGATACGATACACCGGCGCGTTCTCGCGTGATTCGGGGCCGCGATATTATATTAAGATCGCGGCGATAGCGGTACGCCGCAACGAGTGGCGAGCAAAACTTGTGCAGTTTCCCGCTCCGCGTAATCACGATCGTTTATGTGTTTAGTGGCGTATAAGCGGTTGGGTAAAATTTAATATACATATATTCCTCATAACTTCCTCATTTCGAGAAATGGAAGAATCTCCGTGTGTGTGTGTGCGTGCGTGTGTAAAAATGAAGAACGCGGCAAATCCAATTATTTGATCAGGATATTTTTTTACGATTTACGTTGACGAAGGAAAAAAATTTGAAATTCTAAAATATCAAAATAATTCACGTGCTCACTGAAATAATCTGTTGTTTTGTTTTATAGACTAAAAAATTTGATACTCTCTTTCATACCTCACTTTGGCAGCACGCATAGTGGAAACAATAAAACAGTTGATTTAATAAAATTTTGTTTAATTGAATTTTATTCGCGCATATTTCGACAGAATTGATCTAGCAAAACGATTCGGTTAATTTTGACAGACCTATGCGATGCTCGCAGCTATTTCGGGATGGATCCACGCGGATTTTTCGGTGGAAAACCCTCTCGGCGAATGGCGATTTTGTCGCGGTTTTTTGTCCCGTGCCTAGTTTCGTGAATGTGATACAAAAAAATCGTACGGAATATAAATGTATCGGTGCATGTTCACCGTGCGCGCATTTATACTATAAATAAAATATGAAGGTAACTACATCGTGTGTCGAATTAGATTTTTTAATCATTTTATAGTTGTTTATAAATACATACGGATCCTTAAAAATTATGAAATATATCATCGTTGACGATATATCTTTATTTTTTATAATACTTTTTACAACTCGTAAGATTTTTGATACATGTATATGTATATATTCGCCTGCGATTCCAAACTCCCGTAGAGAAGTAAATTTTCGCGTAGTATTCATCTGATAAACATTTATGCTTCATATGAAAGGAAAAACGGAAAAGAGATAGGTAGGAAAGTTATGGAAAAATGAGAAAATTAGGGAAGAAAGGTGTAATAAAGATAAGAAGTTAGAGGGAAAGAGAGAGAGAGAGAGAGAGAGAGAGAGAAGAAAAAATAAAATAAAAAATAACGATGGGAAAGGGTTAAAGGGAAGGAAGAGCGGCGAGTACATACGCGGGATAAGAGCGCGGAGAAAATCGGGATTAAGTAATAGGATAAGGAAATGGCGGAGTAGCGTATAAGAAGAAGAGCGCAGTTAAGAAGAGGGAGTGAAAAGAGAGTAAGGACGGATACGCATACGGAATAACATGCGAGCAAAATTACGAGATGGCAGACCAAGATTTGCCATCTGCATTTACATAGTCTATGCGTATTTAAACTTTTCGCGTGGCCCACTTTAGACATGATCCAAAGGGGTATGGTAAAGTACTAGTTACCGAAATGCCAGAATATATCTATCTCAGACGCGATATTAAAATACTCCATTCGATATTAAAACATTGCTCGAACATGTTCTTGTTTACATTAATCTTGCAGTAGTCGCTGCTTTCCAATTTAGTACATTTTATAAAAAATAAAATACATTAATTTTATTTTTATAAACTTTAAAGATGTGATTGGTATTTCCCGAGCAAACATGACGTGAACAAGATAAAAGTATGCATAAAATAGATTTATTATGCTAAATATATTTTAGTAACAACGGTCGTAATTTTTGTATTTTTATTCCTGGATTAAAGTCATTTTCTCTTTCCCGTTTATTAATGTTGGTAGAACAATTTATGTAATACGGTCCGTTTTACAATGGTAAATGATCGAGCGTGCAAAACGATATAATTACTACGCTGTTAGTTGGATGGATTCTCTTTTTTTTTTTCATCGACACGTACGCACTTTTAATCAGTTATTGGTTATGAATTAAATGTGATAATCGCGAACTAGAACGAACGGGGCGAGGAAGAGAGAGAGAGAGATAGAGAGAGAATTGACGGCAGTAGAAATTTCCATAATTTTCGCAATTCGTTTCTGGCCTACAGCCTTCGGTGGGCCATGATGAGAGAGCAGGAGAGAACGGGGAAAGGCCACAAGGGCGGGCTAAAGGTGGCGCAAAATATTCGCTCGTGGCTCTCTTTCATCTCCAGTTCCGCAGCAAAATGCAAATGGTCGTATTGTTCTGTGCAGCGAAACGCGGTTCCGTCGCGTCGCGGGGAGGAAAGAGCGCGACGCGAGCTTGAAATATCGAAATGCCGTTGGTGTTCTTTCGACCGCCTATCTAGGCCAGCGATAGTTTTGGGTTTTGTTTCGCGATAGCGCAGCTACGATTTGATGCTGCCAACGTTTTTATGCACGTTCACGCGACACAGGTTCAGAGTTCCCGGGCAAAATGATATTTATCATTTGGTTTGCGGTGTAGAATCTTGTACGCGATTTTGCAATACCGAGCTGTCTAGAAAAAACTACCGGATTCTTTTTACTACAAATTTTTTGCTCGGCATTCAATTTTTCTCTCAACGTTAACGTCCAAACATCTACTTTTTTTTCGAGCGAATGAAAAATAAAGCTCTCTGATGAACAAAGTTTGAAAATAGGAAATGAACAAAATCATATTTGGAAGATATTATTTATTTTATTAATTTTTACTTATTTTATTAAAATTACTGAATTTTTTGTATGAATTGTAGGAGAATTTTTAATTCGTATACACATTTTTGTATTTTTATGAAAAGTTACATTAATAAATTATTTTCATTTTTATAGCGTATAAAAATCAGAAAGAATGTGAAATTTTATATAATTTTATATAAATATATATATATATATATATTGTATATTATACATATATTAATGGGTACATGGTGATTCTCTCTTTCTTTTTATCATTATTTTTATATCCTATTACTTTATTTCTATTTTTACCAACATATAATATTGAAATAATTTTTTTTATTAAATTCCAATTTGATTTGCGCTCTTTTCTCTCTGCATACGCTGACTTTGCAATTCTGTTGGCTATCCATACACCAGAAAGGTTGACGATTCTAACTTGGTTGTCATCGGCCAGACACCGTTCTCTCCTGTTCTCACCACCAAACACTATCGCCCTATTCACCTTTTGTTTTACGACCGGAGTGTTACCTCCAGTCAAAGCTCTGGGGGGCTTTGTGTTCGGCTGCAATAACGCGTCTCTTTTTTACTCCGAATTCCAGCGATTCTGCCATCGGTATTTTTGGGGGCGAAAAGAATAAATGGTAAAACGAAAACTTCTTTGCGCAATTCGAAATTTCGAATAAACAATTGTCGTACGACATACTTGTAATAGTAAAGGATAAGTCTTCAACTTGTATTAAACTACACTTTACGTACACATGTTGGAAACACACACAGCTATGCTATGGCAGCTTATGCTTTGTCATGGCAAGTTGCTTGTTACAAGCATCAGCTTGCATCAGCATTGTTATTTAAGTTGCGAGGTTGAACATTTTAAGATGCCTTAAAGATAAGAAAATGGATTCAAGATGGGACTGTGGTTTCTTAACTTCTTTATCTTATTGCTAGTTGCGATATAACCTTTTTCTCCAATCTCCTTTCCTCTTGAAAATGTATTTTAGTGAACGCGAGATCAAATACTCCGCTGTAACGTTTTAGGATGACGCACGATATTGCCGATTTCGCGGTGCGCGGCGGCGCTTTACTGATGAACCGTTCTTCTTGCGAAGAACACGGAAAACAGCGGAATAAGTTTCTCCCAGAAGTTTTCCAATATTTTGTCGGTTCCAACGGTAATAAGAACGGTGTGTCCACGTAGACCTTACCGTGGGATGAAATATGCGACTCGAGCAGCCAGCTCCGGGCGTGCTGGCGTGCAGGCGCACGCGGCACCTCCATCTGCGGTTCGGAGACCACTGCAATGCTCTCTAACGTGTTACTGTTGCTACTTGCGCGTGGTTTTGTTTTACCTTTCTTTTCCCAGAGTGGCGACCGCAATGTTGCCGCGCTTTTCGACAGATTCATCGGCGCGCCTTCGCATTTGCGGGAAAACCCTTTTTTTTCCTCTCTCTCGTTTCCCTCGCGCGAATTAAGCCGCGAAGCGCGCGCAAGGCAGCTTCCGACCTTGTTGCATAATTACGAAAGCACTTAAAAAGTACTGTCGTATGTTTCGCGCGCATACAGACAATCGTGCTTACCATTATTATGCATTTCATTATCTTATCTCGTTTCTTATACTCGGAATATAATAACCGATTTTAAGCGTTATAAGCGGAACAAAGAGCGTGCTTCTCTCTCTCTCTCTCTTTTTTTAAGAGATTCACGCGTCACTTTGAGCGATCCTTTCCTTAATTAACGTTACACGGTGCGCTTACCAACCTTTTCTGCATTTATCCGCAAGATATGGCGCTTCGCGAGTAAGCCAAGTATTTTAATTAATTCACGATCCATCGCGCCCTCGTGACGTACGTCTCACGCGCAACGGGGCACTTATTTACCCTACGTCAGAGTGCACCGTATGCACTTTGCGCGGATGCGCGTGTACCGAATTAATCACCCGCTCTGGCTGTGATCTCGAGAATTACGGATATTTATAGCGAAGCCGATTCTGATGCAAATGAGGAGGGAGGGGTGGGGGGAG
>VBVQ01003667.1:0-17732 GCA_011636635.1 Tetramorium simillimum
ACATTTTATTCTATACTTGTAATTTTATCAATCATGTGTGTATACATAGTGTTTGATGACACATTATATGAAATACCTTCGATAGTTTGATAGTTTGATATTTTCAATTAACTAGGAACGAAAATTTATTGAAAATTCCACGAATCTCAAACAATGAAAATTGGTTCGCAATTTTTGTCCGGCACTACACATAAACTAGTCATTACAGAAATTTAAACTATGTATATAGATCGTTTACTGAATGGTTTAGACTTTAGTAGGACCGTAGACTAAACTGCTTTCGCAGACGCAGTGCTAAAGTTTGATTTAGCACGAAAGTTTCCCCTTCCTCTCCCTTTACCACTATTTGTCACTTTCAAAAACCAACGGAAACATAATCTCTTCGTTTCGTTCATAAATCGAACTCGCTCGCGAACAAACTCTTTGCTCCAGTTACCGAAGGAGTAACATCGCGTCTCCTGGAGTTTCCAGGACGAAAAGTGACCGTCAATAGAATCTGCTGACAATCGCAAATTAATTCTCGAGATCGTCTCCCCCGCCCTTGATTTCCCCTTGGATCGTATTCCCTCCCTTCCCCTATTCCTCACAAAATCAAAAATCAACCCCCTCGACGTCGTCCCATCTTCCGTTCATCCTTACCCATCTTCCGCTCGAGCAATCTCGTTGCGGGCGTATAATGGCGTCTGCAGCGTCGCTCGATCGAGTAATGATAAAAATCTACCGCGAGGTCGGGTAGAATCGTTTCTCCGAAGCCTTTCTCCTCGATTTCATGTAACAGAAACGTCTACGGATAGCGGGATCGCATTAAAGATCTGACGAACGATAACTAAAAAAAATGAAATAAAATAAAATAAAAATGTAAATTGAACAGGGAGACCGAAGAGACCTATTCTGATGTAAAAATGATCAAAATAGAAATTTCATTTCCAAATCTGTATACACTCATCGGCAAAAAAACAACAGGCCACCTAATTTTACTCAAATTTTCGAACATTTTTCAATAACACGATAACATTGCAAAAACTCATTATATTGAGATGAAACGAAGCTCAAATTAAAGCTTAAATCTTTCTCCTAACAATAAAAAAATTGAGAGATAGAAGACGTTTTGTAAAATAGTGGACGTTGAAGATAGTGTTTGAAAAATGGGGAAAATTTTTTTATTTAAATTGTTGTGTCGCTCAGAGGAGTCAGTTCTGATACAAAAGTGTATAAGTTTTTAAGCTCATTCATTTCTTTAACAAATCTATATAGTCATGTGTTCCAGAACCTTCGATGTTAACTTTAGTGATACCTTTAATGTCGAACTATGGAAGAGTCATTTTTTTAATTTCACTGTCGGACTCATCGCGATCGACAAAAGATCGCAAGCGGGATACGTGTCGCCTAATCCTATCAGTGAATTGTCGATAAATTTATGACTTCCGGTACCTTGGATAATGCGTTTCAAGTCATCGGTGCAAATTAACAACCAGCAATCGAGGAGGTTTTTTCGCAATGCCGTGTAACGAATGTAGACATGTAGTATGTACGTGAAGTGTACATTTCGATGTTCATTCGGCGACTCGATTTCCATTAGCGACTTGATATACAGAGGAATGAGCGCGGAAGGGAATCGCGTCCGCCTCTCTCCAACCTCCAACCGTATTTTTTTTTTATTCCCCTAACGACTTTCTGCCTGTATCGACTTACCACTGGGATCGTACCGTGTTCGAGCGGCGCTTTACGAGTTCATTTCGCTCCGAACGGTCCTTTATAAAAATCCAATAACAGGTCACCCAGATACCGTCCGCGCGGCATCGTGCGCGTGCTATCCGCGCCATCGTGTCGATTGCGTCCCGTTTTCCCGCGGACGAGCAACAAAAAGCATTCTCAGAGAGCTTTAAAGATTCGCGCCGGAAGATATATTGGCGCCCCCGGTTCCCGCGCAATAGCTCGTATTTCCCGCTTATCCATAATTTGTATGAGTTACCGGCGATGTGGACCATCGCGCGGGACGCGTGCCGTTTTGACCTACCTACCGCTCTCGCGCCAGAGAGACCGTTATTTTGATGCTATAATCTTGAGAATGAGAAGATATGTACCTTGTAGGTATTATATACAAGATATATATACATATACGTATTTATATGTATATATACATGTATATGTATAACGCGTATCCGAAGAAATAAATTCAATTCTTTCAGATTTCTGTTGAAGATACTATTCCGGAATATTGTTCTACCATTCTGAGTTCTTTCTCAATTTTTCATGAATATATAAAACAAATACGTGTTGTCCTCGATACATTTATTATTATCACTGTAGCTTCTCATGTATCTTTATTTATTTTATATTTTATTATCGACAGAAATTTCGAAAAACCTGGAGTATTGTATTTTTTATAAAAGCTATTTTTTTTTATTTAAAATGACGATGTTTCCTTGTAACGATGATGTCCAGGGATTTGTTTGTGTTGCTTGAAATTTCGAAAAATTCCTTGCAAGAAGATAAATATATTGGAGAGAAAGAGAGAGAGAGAAAGCGAAGATTCTAAATGCAAGAAGTGCAAGCAATACAAACAGATTTCATGCTTAAGTGTTACCGTACCGGCTTCGTTTAACGCAACGCCGTTGGGACGTGAGAATCCCACATTAGTACGGCCCATCGAACGTGCTAACGCCCTTTAGCCAGAGTAAACAGCAGCGGAATTGTGTCACCATCGTTCGCAGCCTTCTTTCGGCAAATTCGACAAAACCTCCGCGCGCAATCGGGACCCCGGGAGCAGTGTCAATCGTGAGCCGTTAGCGCCCGTTCAATCAGGACGCATAAAAATCATCAGAAGGGCGAATCCCCGAAAGCGAGTTTCGTGCCTCCGACGTTAATCCGGGGGATTAAATTAATCAATCGCCGTTTGCCGATCCGGCTCCGTTGGGTCGAGAGCGTCAATATTACGGCGCTCTCCGGGCTCTCCCTCCCTTTCTCTCGCACGTCGCTTCTCCCTGAGACTCTCTCTTCGTGGGCATTATCACGGTTCGCCGAGGGTGAGCCAGAATTTCCTTGTAATTAGCGTTGTTTACGTATGGCGACGCCGACGCTCTTCGTTAATCAAATTCAACTTCGTCACTGGAAATCCACTCGCGATGCGGCGTCCTCGCGTCACCGACCTCGTGTTAGCCCCTCGTGTTAGTTAGCCGTCAGCCTGTTATACTAGTTAGAACAATCTCCGCGTCTCTCCCTAGATTTCGCGAGATATCCGCGCCGATATCTCGTCTCGTCGAGCCTGACGGGATCCCGAGACGAGACGGGATCTATCTTGAGATTCGATGGCTCGGCCACGCGGTTCGTTAGCTCAATCGCCAACGTTTATACCGATTTAACGAGGCTGGGACGAAGGGTTTATGCAAATATCTCTTCAACGAACAGCGTTATGGATACTGGCGAACAGATTGCGATTAAAGATACAATCAAAGTAATTATATTAATTAATAGCTGTGATTTTTCAGCTGTGGCTATACTTTGCAATACTCAAAATTTCACTTGCTCATCAAAATTATTTATCAACTGTGCAACATTAGTTTTCGTCGCTTTGTCGAGAGATATTATTCTAGGTAAAACGATCTCTTTGTAAATTCGCCGAGTTTCCTGATCTCATTATCGACCTCGTTGTGGAGATTGGATTAGAAGTTTATTGAATTGGCTATCGTAGGCGAGACTAATAGGTGTCTGATCTTCTGGTGAATAAATGTGATGTAAGGGTACGTGACATCGTTGCATGATAATTTAATAAATTGATTGAAAACAAATAAAATGATCCTAGGGTATCGACTAGGCTAGATTAAATAAAAAGTTGTCGGGAAATCGTCATATTAAATTATTTCATAATCAATCATTATTTAAATTGTTAAATAATTTGAGCTTCAGAACGACATTCATTGCAAAAACTTCGATATCTCGATTCTCCTCTCTATTCCTTTGTCAGCATCAATCCACTTCGTTAATTACCTGAATCTCTCAGTGGGGGTTCCCCCGTGACCTCATCAGCATCAAGCTTATTCTGGAACAGACTCGGCGGAGTCAGCTAACTCGCGAATATAATGAACTGTTCCTCTATTTATTACCGTAGCATTCCAGCTTGTGGATGATTACGTGAATTATTGAAGCGTGGCCACACGATTCCCAAACATAATATTGTACACCGTTCTTGCTGCAAGATAATACTGTGCGTTTTTGTTTAATAAAACTTAAATGTAGTAATTCGTTGCAACTTTAACAGATTTGATATTATATCTTTAATGAATGTAAAGCGCACAATTGGAATCAAATGAAGAATATAATTAGTTGACACTATTCGAGAAAGAATGGTAATTATCTAATTACATAAGATCATATATAATTGCTCGATTAACATTAATTAGATCCGATAGCATTAGATCCGATAGAGAAGATCTGATAGCATATGCAATTTTATATAATTATATATAATAATAATATTCGAAATTTGGTGCAATATGATCTTATCTTTATATAATCATATTAAGCTAGATCTAATTATACATGTCGTAGGCAAATACTAAATAGTTATTACAAGAAAATAATTTTTTATTATATTTTGACTAGACAAATGCTATCTGCCTGGTAGGCAGATAATGTATGTCTAGTCAGAAATTATTTTCCTATAATTAATAACCTATTTGCCTACGCCATACGTATATGAAAACAGATCTAATCAATGATAATATAATTTATATTATCACTGACTATATATAATAATATGATAGTCTATGATAATATAAAAATAAGATCATATTACGTCAAATTTCGGATATTATTATATATAATCATATTTACATGTTATCAGATCTATTTATATCTAATTATATATCATGTATATATCTGACCATATTACATTTGATCATTTTGTTCTTAGATAAACAAATGTTGAGGTTTTGAGAAAAAAAATTGTTCCGAGATTGAAGGAACGAGCATCAGCTTATTGAGGTACGATCGGGCAAATTTTATCGAAGCAGTTAAGTCCGTATCGATCCCACGTTACACTTGACTATATCTTTCTTGAGGCCAGTTCTTGCGCCACTTGTATCTCGCCCGACGTTCAAATGTGACGCTTCTGAGGCGAATAAATGCAACCATGTCGTTTTAACTCAACGTCTCTCGTCGCTCTGGGATAGTGCAGCGGCGAGCCGAGTGGACGTGTGCAAGCCGCTGCTACGTGCTGCCTGACAGTTGAGAATTTACTTGGCTACGAGCACGTTACGGCCACTCGAGATCCGCGCTTCTCCCCTCGACCGCGCCGACATTTGCGTATTTTACTGGCTTTACTCGGGAATTCGAGATACCAGTGTTATCGCGAAAAGGATCTCTCTCTCTCTCTCTCTTCACAGGGCCACCTTCCTCGACCACCGCGAACGTTTTCGAGTCGGGATTTGGCCAAAGCAAATTCAGTCCTTTGCCCGCCTTGCCTGCGCACGTTGCACTTTGACGCTGCATCAGCACGTTTGTCAAAGCAAGACTGATTGTTGCGAAATGGAAATTATTGTTGGCCAACACGGCATTTGGTTTATATATGTTAGAAACGGAAGCGATCTTCCACGTAGATGAAGATTCCAGTCATCCGGATCTCTTCTACGCTATTTGCGCTAAAGCGGATATTTTTTAACTTGGAAAAGAATGACATTCAATTTTCTTAAGGACAAATAAGTTTCTCCTCCGGCCGCGGAATCCATGAATGAAGATTATGGCACTGATTCCGGCGAGCGTCATGTATATTTCATCGTTTAATTTCATTCTCTCCGGAATTTCCGGCAGCGTGAAAATATGCGGGCTCAACTTCCGCTCGCGGGCTCGTGAATGCATCGGCAAGGCAAACGACGCGACACCGGGACCGTAACTCTAAATGATTTTTGTTTGAGTAACAGGATGAGTAGCTCGCGATGATATAATCGTTGCGAACTTTGTAATTTCCCAGCGCCTTTTCGCTCCGACGTGAGAGAGAGAGATTTTCCGAGATGCCGAGAGTGGAGTCTCGTGGGTTTTCCGCGTTGGACGTTTCGGGTAACGTTGGGAAAATTCGTTATTTCGCCGTCGTGTTACGTGGAATTTCGACGGAAAAGGGCCCGGGCCGCATTCCGCAGCGTGAATCCTGGGCGAAAGCAATTTGCATAAAACAATCAATAAGACAAGACTGATAAGTTGTAGCGGAGATGCGCGGCGTGCTGCAAGCGCGTCTCTCGAATTTCAGCTCTCGCGACGACGCGCCTCGATTTATCACGCGGTCGGGCGCAATTTTTTACGCCATCCCTTTCTCGTCTAAACGCGAATTCCTCTTTGACACATTTCACGATTACATGTAAAAATATATGGACAATATCGTGGATATACATAAGATGTACACTTTATAAGCAGCGATCGATATATCCCGATCATTATATTTTCTTCTTTCTGAAAGAGTGTCACGAGTAAAAATGGCACTATACGCGCCTCGGATCTTTTATGCAGAACGATGAAAGAAATACATCGACCGTCGCGGCCGATAATAGAGCGACGATAAATAAGTAATGCCTTACAACGCGCTCGTACGATGAAGATACGAGAATGGAATTGGGATTATCGTAAAATATTTTTCGCTCTGGTCTTTTTTTTTCTGCGTGCCATATCTGGCTTGACCCCGACTTCGAAAGCGAGTTTTATTCATTTATGCGGTAGGTCAGCTAGAAATAATAAATGGGATATCTGATCGCGCGAAAGAACTCCCTTTTGGAACACATCGGGTATTCAATGCTCGATCTGCGAAAGATGATGGAGAGAAAGAGAGAGAAGGAGAGAAAGAGGGGGTGGGGGTGGGGGGACGTGTGTGAAACGACACGTGCAAAGTCTCACGTTCTGGATTTGGAAGACCTCTCGAAACGAAAATATATTTTACTACGTCGCGATAGTAGATCTCTATTTTTACGGAATAATTATTTCAGTCCGCAATAAGGTGATCCGCAAAACGGGTCGCGCGCTGACTCGAATATTGAGTTATACTACTACTCGCGCGGACGCGTGACGGATTGGTGAAATATCGAATTATATATTTTTAAAGTCTATTTTGAAAAAATATACATTTCTCGTAGTACTCTACTCGGATATAAATAACAATTTCATTTCTATTTCAAGTACTTTCGAGGAAAGATTTTCAAAGTATTCGACATTTTCGAGACAAAATTTTCAAGGCTTTCTTGAAACTCGTAAAAATCTCTGGTTTCGAAAATTCGAAGCAATTCGCATCTGAGTAATGTGAGAACTTTCAAAAGAAAACCCACTAGTATGTGCCGGACGCGTTTAATCATTAAAGTCGAAAGCAATTATCCGTGTCAGCTCCGGTTGATCGTACAGAATCATCTCATATTTACGAGATGCTAATTAAACGTCTGTTTAAGTCACGTAGAAAATTGCACTGCGCTTCCCGCTTCTCTCATCGAGCTTATCCACCGTCGCCGCCGCATAATTCAGCGTTTTAATATCGCGCAAAAGAATACTACGCGTAATAAATCCGTCCACTCGACGTCTTAGCCTTTTCGTTTTACATACTCTCACCGTAACTCGACTTATCTCCGGGTCAGTGGTTTACGGTATTCCCAGGAATAATAAATTTCAATCCGGCACGCCGTTGCGCGAACGCGCGCGCGCATCTACGATTTCCCACTCGCGAGAGCTACGCTCTTGGAAAGAGCGCGGAAAGTAGTTTGGCTCTCGGTGGATTAATAACTTCTCTCTCCCCCTTCTCTTTCTCATTATGAGCGGATACGTGGGGATGGGAGCGTTTCAGGATTCCTTAGCACGCGCCTGACGAATTAAAAGTTGCTAATTACCTCGTAATTGGACGTCGCAGTAATCTCGCGCGGTCGTATCGACGCGATTATTTAGAATTTCGTCTCGATGATCCTGTCGTTATCTTCCTAATCTACCTCCGCTAAGTGCGAAACGATACGTCACGGATACGTGCTGCCCGTTGCCATAAATACATCAACGTGCAATCGAATCCTCTCGTGCCGATATGATTTTTACAGCGCCACTTTTTCGAGCCGCTTTGATTTTATCGGATTACAGGATATTGAAAATCCCCAGATGGTTCACCGGATTTCATATTAATCGATTGGAGTGTTATGAGTATCGGAGCACTGATTCGATTTGAGACTCGAGAATAGCACGCGCGCTATACATATTTCATTTATGATTAATCTGTCGCGATTATAATATATGTTTGAAGTGCTGCATTGTGAGAGCTGCAAATCCGCGATATCTCCGCGTGTCTCAATCAATTTCAATTTAAAAGATAGAATTTCATTTCAATTATTCGATTATTACACTAAAAGAAAAATATAGTTACTTTTGGCCTCAATCATAATTTTATATTTCTAATACAAAATATGACCAATTTAACGATATGCATCATTATATTATCATTAATCATAATTATCGTTAGAAATATTATAAAATTGTGGTCGAGGTCAAAAGTGACTTTATTTTTTTCTCAGTGTACGTGAAAAATGTCACGTTGAAATTACATAAAGTTTAACTTGCTCATAAAACGCAAACGGAGCATCTAAATATATCTGATTATTTAAATATTCGCGAGGGTCGTAAACTGTTAACCGTTATTTCATTAGATAACGACCGCGCATTATACGGATACGTGTCGGAATTTACGGGGACAAATAAATAGCATAAACCGACGTAAAACCGTAGCCGACATCCCGGGCGATTGTTCCGTTGATCCCATTTAAGTCTGCCATTGAACGTGCAAGACCGTCTCGCGCGTAACCAAGCCGCGTGAACGCCCGCGCGCGCGCGCGTCGTGTGAGACGGATATTTACGTGAGTGCTCACTTAAGCCTACACGTGCGCGCTGCAAACACACAGCCGACGTAGGACTTATCCTCTCTCTCGTAGGATACGCCGGTAGTTTGCCGTCGGTCGCGCCGGTGCTCGACGGCGAAAATTCCAAGTACGAGAGCGGGACTCGGAAAGTTTCCCCGATACGCTCAAGAGGCACGGAGCGCACGGGCCGGAGAGTGCTCTCTCCGCGAGAGTCGACATTAACGTAACTTCGTTTCCCGACCTCGCATTCGTGTCTTAACGCGCAACGACCTCCCCCGTACACGATTTTCTTACCGCACGATTTATAATCGGGCACGGGGGAGCGTCAAGCAGACGGACGCGTTTGAAAGCAGACATATCGTATCAGATTTACCAGTGGAACGCTATAGGGGGAGGCTGACGGACCTCCAAACGGATCAACCTAAACGAGGACAAATGGTCATTCGTGTAACCGTCAATCAAAGAGGTATTTTTTTTAGCCAAGGATATCGTTTTGTTTTCGATGTCAAAATCTCTGCGAGCGCTCGACGTGAAAAGTTTTTTTTTCGAACGTTTACTTTACGACTTTTTTTTTCACAATGATTTATAAGGTGGAGAATGAAAAGTGGGGTGTCTATGTGTCTGTGCAGGGAGATATTTTGTGCCTTCTGCACGACTGTCGAAATCTCCGCGCCGCTACATTACCTCGTCGAAGTGTCTATTTGCAGGAAATTATGGACCGCTACATCGCGGGAGTCATCCTCCTCGCCGGGGGAACGATCGAAGAGCGGAGAGACGGCTTCTCTTGATGGCTCAGACGTCTAGTGAACTCAAGGTCGTCAGATCCCATACCTACGTCCTTTCCGTGTCTTTACCCCATCTCTATCCGTTTTTACTGCCCTCCCGACACTCGACTACCCTCGCTCGACCTTCAGGGTGACAGATATTCAATCCAGTACCGGATAATGAGTTTTCCACGATGCTTTATACGTCTCGTGGAAATCAGAAGGAGAAGCTCGGTTCACTAAACTTTGTTATCTAGTGGGAAAAGTAGCCCTTCTGTTTACCTTTACGAAAGTATACGAAATTCTCAGTAGGTGGACTAAAAATATGTATATCAAAAAGAAGCTGATAAAAGGTGGTATTTCGAGATTTTTATCAAGGAAAAATCTAAATTTGTCAGAAAACCAAGAAAAACAATTAAACGTACACTGAAAGAAAAATATAGTTACTTTTAGACCCAATCACAATTTTATAGTATTTCTAATGATAATTATGGTTAACATAATGATATAGTTAAGCTAATTATATTTATTGTTATAAATATTATAAAATTATGAGTTCAAAAGTAACTATATTTTTCTCTCAGCGTCTAAAAAGTTGCAAATGTTGGAAATAATGTTCATCAAGTAATAATGCTAAACAAATAATAATGATAACATATACATTATCGAATGGGTGTTGGCCGTCATTGTCGACAGCGAATCTTCCGTATGGCTTTATGCGTTTCACCGAAGCGAGGAAGGGGGGTCGCGTCATGGCCTGACGTTATCTACTTGAGAAGTCCGTCGACATCCTGTGAAAGACTATCAGAAATGGCATATTCGTCGCGACGGCGGCGGCGGCGGCGGCGGCGGCGGCCATGTGTGAAAACGAATGAACACCACGAATACCGTAGCCGACGTGGGTGCAGCTATCGAAATGCGATATTTTCCCTTGATACGGAACCCTTCGCGATTTCGAGGTTGCGGGTGGAAATGTTAGATGAGTCGACGACGATAAATGAATCCTTCGGATGCGGAAAGATGCGCGCGATAGTGATTTCAGCGGTAGACTTTTAAACTTTTTGTTCCGATCTTCATGGAAATGCATTCGTTCACGTGACGTTCATTTTGTAATTGCACAAAAATTCGCAGACGTCTCGAATAAAAAGATGTTTCATCCTGTAAAAAAGATCACTTCACGTATTGTATGTAAACATTTTTCATTGTACGTACATTTTGCTATTTATACTCGCTTCGTTTATTTCTCAAGATTTCACTTCCCCAAGACAAACAGATGTATCTTTGTGATATACTTTTCGTTTTACATTGAAATGCAGCGCAATTTGCCGCTTGTAATAGTACGCAAAACGACAGATAAACTGAAAACCAACACTAAGAACCATAATTCGATGTAGCAGTTATCACATTAAACAACGTCTCGTGCAACCAAGTATCTTCTTTGAGGCGTTAAAGCGCCCCGACAGTTCTGCCTTGTTTCGGTCGAGCGGCAAAGGAGACTCACGGCCGGCGCGGACGCGGCGCGGCGTCTGCTCTGAAAGTGAATTCCGCGTCCGGAGTAATGAGGTCACGACGTCCATTATGTATGCAAGGAAAACCAAAGCAGGAGGGTTTCGCTAAGTCGGCCTCCAAGATAAGAAGCTGGAAGTTTGCACTTTCAGAATTAATTCGCATAATCCGACGCGCCTTCTTCTCCGTCCATCTCCTGACCGGCCGGTCTCTGACTTCTCTCTCTCTCTCTCTCTCTCTTTCTCTCTCTTTTTCTCTCTTTCTCTTCTCGCTCCGTAAGCACGCGTTACGGCTTAACCAAATTTGCATCTGATCGCGACCGAGATAAGTGCATCTCGTGCACCTCTCGCGAAACAACCGGAAACTTTTAAGACTCGAACGAAAAACACGATGGCAATGATCCTCTCTCTCACTCAGCCTCTCCCTCCCTTTGTCAGCCTCCCTTTCTCAAGAGAAATTGGAAAATATAAAATGGGACGAGTGCTTTCACTTTTACCGGCTGAAAGAAATGCTCCGAGAAACTATAAATAATAATGTTAAGCTCCAATATGGGACACGATTCGACAAATAATAACATTTTTTTTCAAACTCAAGAGAATGAGCCATTCATTTATAGGTTTTTAATGTTGTTCTAAAATACTTGACCATGTTATAATTTTGGGAAATTTTATGTAAAAATGATAGTAAAGGCTATATTATGTGCCAGCTATGGCTATGGCATATCTAACGCGTCGGCAAAGCTTTATTTTCAAAATTAAGTACATTATATTAAAACTTTTAATTGCTTAAAATTTTTAAAAGAAATTTGTTGAGAATATGAAAATCGATAAATTTTATAGTTTAATATTATTTTGAATTTATTACATGGCAAGTGAATTGTAAGTTGATCTCAAGACTTATGATCAATCAATTTTTACGGTGTAGAACAATCTTTTTTTTATATGATATAATAAAATTAATATTTAAAAATATTCAGAAAAATCTTATTTATCTGAATCTTCGCACCAATTTTCTTTCATAAATATTGAAAGTTTTAACAATATTATTTAATTTTGAACAAGCTAAGACATTTTTAGCATATCACTAATAAAATATGGTCAACTACGTCAAAGTAGTCTTTTATAAATTCAATTTTCACCTTTTCAAATTTGCGATTTAATTTTTACGAACATTTTTGATGATTTGAAAAATTGTATCAAACATAAAGAGAGCAACAAATATATTTTTTCTTTAGTTTCATTGTTGAATTATGTATTGAAAGAATTTATTCGTATTTGAGGCTTTTGTTTTAAAAAAAATTGGAAGTGTTAAATTGCGCAGTGCGATTCGCAAATCTCCATTATGAATACAACAGTTTAATGGATAATGTATCCGACGATTGTTTTCCTACAATGCATATTTTGTCTAGTTGAAAATTGCGCTGAACATTTTATAAAAGCTTTTTTTTGATTTTTGTTCATGCTTCAGAGTAAACAATAATAAAAAAAAAAATCAAACAACGCCACATAATATTTGAGATCATAACGTTATTTCCATTTTCCACTTTCGCGCACATTAATATTTTTTTGCTCAGCGTGACAGCTGTTTAAACATGGTCCCGGATCATTGATACTCTGTATGCATCAAAATATCGTAGTAATATCAGGGAACAAAAATGCAATTTATATGTACATAAATACTACAACACTATATTGAATTTATATAAAATATATATAAATATATATAAAATCCATAATACGATATCATGTACATACATATATACAAAAATATACAAATGTCACAAGTATACATTACAAACATCCAACTGTGATGTCACGATACATTTTCATTATTCACATTTGTACAAAATTTGTATAAAGTTTTGAAAGTCTTTTGAAAAAACTTCGTCAACAGTCGTAAATTGAGATTTATCACAACTCAAAAAAATCCTGTCTTGCGTGTTAATTCGTCGAATGTTGTTCCACCAAATTATATCACTTTTTAAAAGAGTTCTATGTTTTTAATCAAACTCGCGAAATCATATTGTAGATATCGATTCGACCGCCGAACGATACGCCTTTTTTTCAGCGAGGGTTCGCGAGATAATCGCGCGCTTGCCGAAACCCAGCCAAAATCGATAGCCTCGAGTGCGCGTTTGAAATATTCCGTAAGCAACTCCGCTTAGACTCTTCACCGCCCATACATCCGCGGAGGTATATGCATCCTCCGCCGTGATCAGACGTTTCGCAAATTAGCGACTTAAGTGGCTTATGAACTCGAGGGACGCGCGGGATATCGCTGCCTTGGGAGTCACTCTTGTCTCTATATTCACGGTGATAACGTTGCCGCGATGAAATCCCGGCTTAGGATAATCCGGCCGTGCTCTCGCGAGCGATCGATCATCGGGATTTAAACGGCGGTCTCGAGGTCCGTCCGATCCTTCATTCCGCGAATGGCCAAACAAGCCAGTGCGAAAGTTACCCCGGTTGCTCCGACGGGCTTTGCATCCAGACAACAGCGCGGAGGCAACAATTTATATTAGAGTGTAATCGATACTGCGTAGAAATTCGTTTGCACACGATTTAGCAAATTACCAAGTTATTCAAGCCGGCTTGATTAAAGTTAGCTCGACTTTCCTTAGAATTATGAATTAATAAACACTGCACAGTGTTGTCCAAATCGATATTTTCCTTGCACGTTATACGTTAATATTCATCGTATAAGCGCTAATATATCCATGCTGAAAAATAGCGAAACTAGAACATTGTTTATTCCATTCTCTATTATCTACTTCATAAAATAAAATTAAAGTACATAAAAGTTTTCAAGCACACGCGATTAATAACGAGTTGAACTCTGTTTGCATTTTAACGAAGATAGATCATTGATATCAATGTATCTAAACATCATCCGGCTATATTTCGAGATAATAACGATATCGAATAACAATATTAACATTGAAATGAGATTTTGATATACAGGGTGTTTCCGAAAGTGACAATAAACCTAAAAAGGTGATAGAACTGATAAAATTAAATGACTTTTATTAAGTAATTTATGTTCCGGCGACTTTACAACACCCAAAAAAAAAGTAATTTTGTTATACGTGGAATCTTTTAAATCTTAGAGGATTTTACTCTTATTGAAAAAAGAACATGTTTGCTGTAAAATAGTGAGCTTAAAATATGAGATTATAAGAAAAATCACTTTGTAAAATCTTTTTTTTTGGGTGAAGATTAAATTAGAATTAAAAATATCATATTTTTTAAATTTTGTTTAGTCTTCTGTATTGCAATAAGTATTCAAAATGGATCCCTCTAGTCTCATTACCATTATATGACCGTTATACGATTTATCAATAATGTTTATATAAGCGAGAATTTATTATCAGATGCGAGAGAATTTAATTTCTTAATAACGAATTATTTTAATGAGAAATTAATTTATAAAACATATGCAATATTCATGCTCGAGAGAGAAGTTAATTTGACGAAAAATTTTTAATAAATTGCAACTTTCAAATGAATAATATGGAATCGACAACCGAACGAAGAGATCTGACCTCCTACTTGTGACAAACTTATAAAATATAAAAATTGTTAAGTCTCAAGTCTTCACTGCGTCGAGTACACGCAAAAGATGGGATACAATCTCGAATGTCGACACGGCGATTTATTATAGAATCGGAGAGCAGAGCACTTTTAGTCTCGCTGGATTTGCGGGCGAAAGTTTCAGAAACGTCCCGTGAATGGAAAAACGATTTCTAACTTTCGATATGACGAGACAGGACGATTTTGCTGTTGAATATGCTGGATATCCGCTCAATGCCGCGGCCGCTTTTTCGCGCCGATAGAAGGTGAAAGTGAAACGCCGCTCTTCACCGCGATGCGTATTAGTGGCAAACGCTTCCGTCGAAAGTTTCAATATGCGCCGAAAAGGGGAGATAAATCTTCCATCAGCCCGCGCGATACGCGCAAGCAATTGAATTACCTTCGCGAATCGCTCGAATCGCGGAATTCAACCAACGTTCGCGAAATATGTATCATCGGGATACGCGGGGCGCGCGCTTTACGGTACTAATCCGACGCGAAACGAACGTCAAATCGAGGCTGCGGTAAGCCGACATCGTTGGACGAACCGGAACTATCGAGACGAGAGCTCGACGATAACGGATTAATCGAGATTTCATTGCTCGCTCTACGCGCCGCGGCAGCGGGCGCTCGCGCGACCAGGTGTGCGAGCCTCGGCGACGTACGGTATGTATCTGCACGCAACGTACACGCGTATGTACATGCGTCGCAAAGTCGTTTGCAGGTATCACCCACGCGGTGCCGTACGCGCGGCAGTGTGCGTGAATTTATGCGCATGACGCACGGCGGCGTGGCGTATTACAGCCGTCATCGCGCTGACCCAGATACACGGACCACGGTCCAGCAGTATCGAGCTGCGGTGGCAGCGGGCGGGCCGGCGGGCTGCGCGTGACGCGTGACCGGAATCGATCGACCGGCTCCGCTGATTACGATCGCCGATCGCGACCGGACGTACGCTCGCGCGAGATGCGCGAGGTATTTGCAAGTAGCGCTCCTCCGATGTCATTATTTTCCGTGACGGGCGGAAAGCGGAGGGTAACTTTCCCCTCGGAGATCGCGCGACGGCGACGGACGGATCTCTCCTTTTAGCGGGAGCATCTCTCTGACGACTGCACTTGACATATTATATTAAATTGCACTGTTAAATATTGAAACTGTCAAACAGGAGGATTCAGACCAAACAGTTCCTTGAATTAAGTCAAAGTAAATAATATTTTGTTTGTACTATTAAATAGAGAGACGGAAACTTGGTGCGGACTGGATTTTGATAGTCTAAAATAATATTTCTGCATGAAAAATTTTATACACTCGTTTCCGATTCAGAAAACTGCGCGCCGATTATTTGTCGATTTTGAAATACAGCCTCTAATCACAATAATAAACCCACATGATTAAATCTATAATTAATTTAACTTTGATGAATTGGAAACAAGTGTATAAAAATTAGGCTATCACAAGATCCAGCCTGGACTATAAGTAGCTTTTTTCTGTATTTAATTGTATATTTTCATCGATCCTATTTTATTTATAATTTTTTCATCTTTAACTACCATGTATAACGAAATTATCATTTTGACACGAAACGTAATTAAGATGTCGTTATTTAATTCCATTGTTTCAATTAAATCAATGACATATTGAGTAGAAGCAATGGCGACCTACGGAGTGGCTAAAAATGACTCGAATTAAATGTAATTTGACGTTATGAATTTAACAGTGTAAACATCGCGAGAAATAAATGCTTACAGTCTCAAATTAAAACTTCCCAACGCGATGATCGGCATATTTAGCACATTTTTTTGCCCCACGCTCGTGCTCCATTGCTCCACAGTCAAATACTTCCAGCTCGCGCGGCTTCTCGCGTTTAATCACGCCGAATTAAAAAGGATTTCGCTCACGTATGCAATATTCCCTCTGAGATGGAAATAGCCGGGGTGATAGCCTAGCATGGGGTCGATAACCCGAATTATGACGTCGATCGGTTTAAAAGCGTGCGTGATGGATAGGCAGATTCCTCGCAAGAGTACTAGGTATTACGATGGGCGAGGTATGGGTGCGCCGATCCCGCCGCGACCATTGGGCGCGCGATCGACGGTAACGTGAATCGCGTTATTCGTTAAATCTCCGAATGTAATACGTTCCGCGGGATTTCATCCAATCTCGCGTCTTCCCTGCGTATGTGTGTACGTATGTGTGCGATCGAAATTAATATCTAATTTCCGCTGACTAATTTATGTGACTCCTAACGTGCGAAAGAGCGGACAATAACAGGATGCTTGCCGTTTTATCGGCATTTTTTCGAAATTACGCCTGAGAATCGACTGTCGAGTGATTTATTGAAACATTAAATGATTGATTATAAAAACTAGAATTTCGAAATAATGTAAAGGAAGCCGACTTTAGACTTAATCCATCATGAAATTCATGAGTTTGGAGGGTGGATCTCCCCGAGTTTGCATGTACACTGAAAAAAAAATTGGTACAATAATCCAGTCTTGATAAAAGTTATCAACAATCTCGGCGAAATAGTTTCAACTAAATATAGGTCATTATGACAAAATAATAATGTTATAAAAATGAAATGTCCATAATTGTTATCAAACGTCTTGTTGTTATTATTATATTTAGCAACAACTAAATATTTCAAAAACTGCATTGCTAAATACATCTCGTTTTTTTTTCAGTGTACAACGGAATTCTGAAAAATTTGATTATCGTTCAGTTCACGGGTCATCGGGGATCGGTGACGCAAAGAAAACGACAATCAGTCGGGATAGTCCGTGGCAATATAATCGGATCGACAATTCGTTATTTTATTCCTGTTTTGCCAAACGAAGAATTTCAATCGCGGCGAACCATATGATACGGCACGGAGAGATTGAGTTTGTTGCTACGATTACATCACGGGGGCATTGATACGCCCCGTTGGAGCGACCGCATCACGTGAAACCTTCGACGGCACGACTTTTAATCCCGATAGAGCGAACGCTACGGACCGGAAATAAGCGGCGGTTAATCCATCAAGTAACGGG